>PVJX010043866.1:0-13462 GCA_004027295.1 Dolichotis patagonum
TTGGGTACTAGTGAAAAGATTCTGACTTACAACATGCCAGTTTTCTTCTTCTACAGTGGTTTGTAAGTTTCTTCTCCCTGGAAATAGAAATGAAATCCCAGTGTATTTAGTGAAAAGAGCAATTGAGAATTCAAGTAATTAAAAGCAATCTAAAAATGCCTTTTAAAATATAGGATATGTGCCAGCCAGGGTGGTACCAGACACACATGAAGGATTTTACAAATGTGACACTGACCTCAAAGTGCCCCTGTAGTAGTATCACTGTTTTAAATCCTGTTACAGTATGAATATTCTTCATCATGAACTCATTCTTAGTTATTAGATCCCACAGGCACCGATAAATAGCTGCTTCTAAGACAGCAAAAAATTCAGGAGCGGAGGATTTAGCTCAGTGGCATAAGCGCTTACCTGGCAAGTATGAGGTTGTGAGTTTGATTCCTGGCACCAAAAAAAAAAAAAAAAAAAAAAGCCAATTCAAAGTAGATTATATTTGGAAGGATTTTCCTACTAATCTCTAATAAGTTTCATATTTGTATAGTCAATTAAGTAAAAATTTATAAGCTCATTTTCCTGCAATAATTTCAAGATAATTTTATTTTGTATATTCATATGACAGATGGTCTTTGGAACTGAAAATGTTGAAAAATATACTAATATTCTAACCATAGATTTTTTTTGGAGCCCTCATGTATAGAAAAAAATAAATGTGAGTAGTATTAAACACAGTTTAATTCATAGAGAGATATCTATTTGTGAAGTTTAGGATGGGAATGCAATTTTCAGTACATCAATATGAAGTAATAGCCATTACATGTTAGAATAGTAGCTAAGTAAATTACTGTTTCATAAACCACTTCTAGCCACTTATAACCAAGCCTGTAAGATAGTATCACTATATAAGCATCTGTTAAGTGAGAATTAAATGAAATAGTGCTTTTGATAGAGAGAGAATTTCAGAAAAAAGGGGACTCAAGCATTAACTTACCAGATTTGTTAATTTTAAAAATCTTTGTCTTTTCTATGAATACATTTTGCTGATTAGTCAGAGTGTGATTATGACTGTTTGCTTTGCTTATTTATTCTTTCTTTATGTGATGTAAGTTCCAGATCTCAGTAGATGAAAATTTACTGCCTGAATGCATAAAGATGAAATAATGTAAACATCTAAATTATATTTTATTATTCATTCAGTTTATATGGATACAAATCACATAAAATTAACTCTGGTGCCTGTTATTTTATTGGTAATATAGGTACATTTTAACTAAAAAGATACAAAATGCAATAAGAATATGCAACACATTATGTGAAGATAGTAGAGATAAAAATATCATTGGTAACATTTACAAAACAAATTTGCCCTATGAAATTATTTAATTATTTAAATAATTAAAGATTATTTCCACACAAGTTCTTTTTCTCTGTTATCATTGAATCCAACATTCATTAAGGTAAAGCAAGTGTTTACTGCTTGAATATTACCCTTTTACTTACTGTCAGATCTCTCTTCATAAATACTATATATTATGGCAAGATCAATTTATTACATTTATATTAGGACCTCAATTTACAGATAGGTTTTTGTGTGTTTTGTTTGCACACCTTTTCCATCTTTCTTTTTTCTTTCTGTCTTTTTGGATTTACTGAATTTTGTTCATTTATTCCTTTTCTCTTTCTACTGCAGTTCTCTTTCTACACTGGTTTCAACAATTATGCATTTAGTACCTACACATTAGCGGCTATGCTTGAAATTTTACAACATGCATTTAAAAACGTATCAAATGTATGACAAATCAGTAGCTTAATCACTTCCCAAATAATCAAAGTTCCTCAGAAAATTTTAACTGTGAGCAACCTCTTTTTACTTACATAGAATTTTTTTTCAGTATTCTATTTCTTTGTTAACATAGCTAAACTGCATTTTTATTGTTTTACACAAATTTGATACATTTATCAGGTGATTCTCTTGCCATCACCTCTTGTCTCACATGTTTCTTGTATGGTCGTGTCTGTAGTTAGGCGCACTCTCCCTCAAGGCAACCTGGAAAAATTTACTTAAATGAAGATATTTAGGGGTCATGCTCTCTCAGGTTTTATGTTTTCTTTCATTTAAAATAATCTTTGTGACAGTTGTTTTTTAATTGAAACATATATTCCATTTTCACTTAAGTAAATAGAAATATTTTGGGGTTTAAATTTATTGTTCTATGATGGTACTATTTTTTGATTTGATGTTTTTCCTTCTTTTTTGCTTTTCTTTGGATAGTCAAATGATTTTATGTTTTATTTTCCCCCTCTATTTCCTTGTTATTTATACAAACTTTTATTCATTTACTGGTCATTCAAGAAAGTAAATCACACACAACTGACTTGTTAGAGGTCTACTTTTAACTAATATTGATAACATTTTCTAAGAACTTTATTTACCTTATGCCTTTTTAGTTGCTTTTTTATTAGTACATGTTTACAACACATCATAATCTCAGTTCATTGTAGGCAATGGGTGCATATACATAGCACATCTCATTAGTCACTTTTACTTGGTGGCTCCTCTTGTTTCCCCATCTACCTTTCCCTGTTTTTGTGTTGTCCCCAAATCCATATGTGTTAAACTTAAAATGTAGTATTGTTTTTTATTTTTACCAGATTTATTGAGGTACAGTCAAGTCCATGAATCTTTACACATGTAAGCATGAAGTTTTGGAAGTTTTTATTTGTGTGTGTATGCATCTATAAGAAAGTCACCGCAGTGAGGGTAAATGCTTCTTCATTAGCTTTTCTACTATCTTTCTCCTGTCCTTCCATATTTCCAGGCAATTACTGTTCTTACTTTGCATTTTCTAGAAACATATTAGTAGAATCATATGGTACATGCATTCATATATAAGAACTGTTAAATCTATTGATTATTAATTTAAATTATTTTTCTTTTTTGCAACTTATTAAATAAAAAAGTACAATTTTCTGGTAAGATTCATATTTTTTCATATATGTTCTTATAGTTATGTTAATGTCTATGTCTTGTAGTACCATGTCTGAATCATTTAGTCTGCTTATATGTTTTTTTCTCTGATTTTTTTTTACTTTTTTGTATGCAGAATTTTTATTGAACATTAGATAAAATATGCAAAGAATTATAAAAGTTCATGATAATATAGTCTTTCCTAGAAAAAAATTTAACTTTCTCCTGTCATGCAAATAGAAACTGGATTTCAGGCTTTCTTTGTATTATAAGTATCAATACATACTGATTATACAAACTGATGATATTCATTATGATAGTTTTGTACGTTCATGTGTTGTGCGTTGATTGTCCATGCATCCTTCTTCCATCTTCTCCCTCCCCCTTGCTCCCCCAACCCCAGTCCTCTGCTCTGTCCCTCCAAGGCCCTCTTCTTTCAAGTCATATTTTTTCTCATTTTCCACACATGAGATAAAACATGTGATACCTATTTTTCTGTGTTGTGGTTATTTTTCTTAACATGATGCCCTCCATTTCTTTTTTTTTTTTAATTTTAGAATAAAATCAAACAAAACAAAACAGAATAAAGCTGATCAGAACAGAACAATGAAAGTGATGCAGGACTTCCAAACAAGATAACAGGAAATCAACAACGGCTTCCATAATGCTTCTTCTTATCTTCAAAATTTATGCTCCTAACATCAGACATAATAAAACCAAACAAAACAACAGAATGGAACTAATCAAAACAGAACATTGAATAAAACAAAACAATAAAATGGAATAAAACAGAACAATACTAGATTTCAAAAACAAGACAGAAAGAAATTCCCCATATTTGCTGTACTGTATGTTGTTATCCTCTTAATAGATACACAGACTACTGGCCTTGCAAAGTCAATCAAACAATAGAAGCATTAAGTTGTTTTGGTACCTCAGATGCAATCAACTCAGCTTGTCTTCCAAATTAGCTGGTTGCTTATGGTGGGTGTATGTGTGTGTCTTGTCTCCCAGCTTGCATGCCATTTGGCTCACAGGAAAGGTGAATTGGCTTCCTTTTACTCCTCCCAGAACCACAAGAAGGGCAAATTGGCTTGTTTCTCCACTCAAGCCCTGTATGTCTTGCCTGTGTCCTCCAGTTCTGTCTAAGTTACTGCAAATGACTGAATATCATTTTTGTGGCTGAAAATTACACCATTGTGTGTACCATATTTTGTTTATCCACTCTCCCATTGACAGGCACATATCTTGGATATTGTGAATAATGCATGATAAGTTAGTGTAAAGGTAATTCTTTTACATGCTGACTTCATTTCCTTCAGACATGTACTGAATGGTGGGGTAGCTGGTAATTTTATTTTTGATTTTTTGAAAAACCTCCACACTCTTTCCCACAGTGTTTGAATTAATTTACAGTGCCACCAACAGTATAAAAAAAGCTTTCTCTGAGTTTTGTCTTTAGTTTGTCCTTACTTGCATGATATAGCCCTTCATGTGTACAATTTAAAGTCTGGACATTCCCTGGAGTTCTACTTTGATGTAGTACTATAAACTCCAATTTTTGTTTCCTCAGTGACTGCCGAAATCTGTGCTTAGCTTTTTTCTTGTATCAGCTGTTCCCTACTTGACATTCCCTCTCACCTACACAGTGTGGGTGTCAGAAAATGCTCTATGAGAAATTGTGCTAGAATTTTGAGTGAGTTTTCCGCTTTCTGATATTTTGTTCCCCATGTCCTGGTTCTTGGTAGCTTTGAGTTTCAGTTTTTGCCTGTGGCCCAATGAAATGGCCTCATACTCTAGGCCACAGTTTTCCATAAAGTACCAATGTGTTAGTGAAAATCAGCAAATCCCATAGGAAATGCAGGAATAAACTGGGCTCATCAAAGCACATGTGCTTCTCTCAGAACTTAGGACTCTTCAGTTCTTGGCTGCCTCATGCTTTTTATGCATTCACAAAGCTGTCTTCATTATGATAGATAACTTTGCTTCACAGTAAGTTCTAGGTTTAGAGTTACTTCGTGCCAGGCAATTTGGAGCAGTGTCTTTTGACCTCCATTGTTGCTGTTGGGAAGTCTTCTCTCAGTGTGATTATTGTTCTTTTAAGGTAATCTGTTTTCACTGTCTGATATTAAGATCTTTTCTTTGTCTTTTCAGATAAGCAAGCCATGTAATTACTCCATTTACTCTCTGAAGTGAGCTTCCTGGCTGAAAGGCAGGAAGAGGGAAATCAGGCAGAGCCAGGGGTCTCCTTGCATTGAAGAGGCATTGTAGGATATGTGTGGAGGCTAAGAGAGCTAGAATTTGTAGAGCAGAAAACCAGAGGAAAGAGAAGCACGGAGAAATAGTTCTAACAATTGGCAGACGTTGTTTAAGTCTTCAACTGAGAAATGATTAGCACAAGCTTGTGAGAAGCCACTCAACGCTGGGAAGATGAACAGACAAAAGCAGCTCAGGGAAAGTTCTTGCAGATTACGCAAGACCAGGAATAGTGTACTCAGAGTGCAGAGTGAAAACTTTGTCATTTCCAGCACATCAGGTAGAGTACTTAGAAGAAGAATAGTGGGAAAAATTGTGAAAACTTCTATTGTCTTGCTGTCTTACAATGCTTAAAAGACTCAATAGGAAGAACCATTGCTGAATAATTTAAATGCATCCCATAACAAAACCCCAGAGTAGTTATAGGAATGTAAAATGTTGACCACCTCAGGAAGTAAACATTCATGATGTCTAGCATCCAGTAGAGAAAATTATCAGAAACATGCAGAAAAATATAACTCATAATAAGGAAAATAAATCTGTAGAGGAATGATGTGACATTGGTATAATTAGAAGACAAAGACATCAAAAATTAAAACTTTCAGAAATTTAAGTGAGAAGATTGCCTAATGCACAACAGTTATAAACTACTTAATATTAGATAATTTAGAATTCAAAGCCCTTGGATTGTCTAAACACTTCATTTGGTATTTCTGTTAACTTCCACTTAAGGTTTCTTTTAATGTTTGGTAAATTTTATTCTGAATTAATCTTTTAAATAATATAATCTAGCCACATTCTGAGGATTTAAATTTGGCTTGTTTTTCTCCAGAGTGTTTGCTTTTGCTAAATTGGAAGTTCTGGATATAATTTACTTTTGAGACAACTTTACATTCTTTGGAAGATCTTACTACAAGAGACTCAGATTCAGTTCTTCTACCTTGGAGCGTTTCCAGACTTAGTTTTATTTCCTCAGTTTTGCTAATGGCTTTTGGTCCCATATTAAATCTAGAGTAAAGATTTTAAGTTCACTTACTGGTGTTCTATAAATGTTTATCTCACTTTTTCCTGCTTCCATACCTAACTTGCATAAAAATATTTGTTGGTTGTGTTTGTCTCACTTGTTATTATTTGCACAGTTTAAAGTACGGTCATGCCCATAGCAGGCACTGAACAAATATGTAGTAAATGGATATTTTAATTATGAAAACGTTATCAACTAAGATTTTGCCAAATGGGCTACTACCATAGACATAAAAACCAATAGTATTTAAAATCATACAGTTTTTTTTTCTAGTTTTTAAAAATGCTCAGAGTTTAAATAAAATATAGAAAATGACTATAATGGCTATGTAATATAGCTTATTAAATTTTTAATAAAATACTTTGGTAGTCTGATTTATTTTGATTAAGAAGATTGATTTTTTCGGTATTGCATACTTCTTTTTAATTCGACTGAATTTAAAAACCAGTTTTGGGGCTGTATCTTTACCTTTCAATTTTAGTTTCTGTTATAAAATTTTTGTATAATTGTCCAAAGGGTTCTTACTTTTAGCTTGAGTTGGATTCTTTGTTTTTTGGTACCGGGGATCGAACTCACTACCTCACACTTTGCAGGCTTACTTTTAGCTTGAAAGAAATCATAAGTGATAGATTTTTCCTAACTCATCTTAAAGTATTTCAACAGAATCCTAGACTCTGCCTTAAAGTTTTTATCTGACCAATGGTGGGTCATCTCAACTATTTGCGCCTTAGTTTCCTCATTTATTAAACAAAGGGCTAGAGCCATTACTCTAGGATATTATTGGGGGTTTAAAAAGCATAGCAATTAAACTAAACATCTGTGTTTTAAACTAATAATCATTTACGTTTCTGTGTTACAAATTTTAATAACTTTATTTGTTAAATCTATACATGGAATGCATAGAGAAAATGAGCAAGTTTCCAAGAACCAGACGCCAGTCAGAGTTAGAGGACAGCTTTAAATGACACCCAAATTCAAGAAAAGCCACAGACATCCTGAACATATGTGTACAGATAAGCAGAGTCCTGGAATTGTGGGTGACAGGGCAGAATCTTTTGGTTTTTTTTTACTATATTATTAAAAATTTGTCTTAAAAAGAAAAAAGGCTCAGCATTTCAAACAAGATAGTAGGCAATAATGAATACATTGCATATTGTTATTTTCAGAGTAGTTACTCAGGGTATAAGATATAGGCATGAGATAGTATCCAAACAAAATTAGCACTGACCTTTCTTTTCAATGAACTAAGAAAAACTAGCAGTATAACTATCTTAACTATCCTATATATATAATATCACATATATTATATATATAAATATATAAAATTTTTCCCTTTTCCCTTCCTTGGTAGAGCAGAATCATGACCACTTTGTCTTCTTCTTGTTTCCATTTGTGAGAGAAGGGACCCTCTTCTTTCCACCCTACCTATGGTCAAGGCGACTGGCGTGTGAACCTTGCAATTGACCACAATTGCTCAAAATCATGGAAACCAGCTTGTAGTTGGATTAATATAATGTCTGAAATTAAATGAAGACATTTTTACAAATGTATTACTGTTTTCAAAATTGGTATCCACATAATGATGAAGATATAATAATTCAATATTAATAGTGATACTAATTTTTAAGAACAGGAAACTATACTTTCTATCTCATTGCCAATTTCAAGATACAAAATTTTTTGAATCACCACCTGTAACAGTTCAAATAATATTTCATTTACTTTCACATGAATAAGAATAGAGTAGAAAAACTGTAGTTATTAAATGTTGCAGTAACATTTTAAAGCAGTAGTTCCTTACGTAGTTCAGGTTGGCCTTGAACTCACCGAGTAGCTGAGGATGGCCTCAGACTCAAAGCATCCTCCTGCCTCAGTGTTCCAAGTGCTGAGATTACTGGAGTGTGCTACCATGGTTGGCTGGAATAATTATGTTTTTAACAAATTGTTTTAAATCAAAATAGCTTGTGATGTTTCATTAATTTGAACAATATAAAATTGCAAATATTTGGTGGGTTTTTGACCTTAAAAATGTCATTTCATATGATGGTACTTGGTACATCTATAAAATACAAGCCAGACTGATATCAAAGCACTGTATACTACTGTATGTATAAATAATGACATGTGCAGCTAAACCTTTCTTAGGCTACAAGCTAAGGTGTAATGTAAGTTTAGAATTCTTTTTATTGATAATCAGTTTTTAAAAAAAAAAAAGTAACAAATAACAAATCAACACTTACTATGTCTTTTTGGGTATCACTTTTTTCCTGTTGAGAAATAAGCAATTTAAATTCATTAAATCTAAGGATGGTTGAATGGAAAGGATCATGTTATAAAAGTAAAATTACATAGTTGGTCTCTCAATAAAACAAAAGGCTTATTACTGTGTTTTCCTAAGAAAATGTTATATTACTATGTGTTCATTTAAGATATTAATATTTTATTAAACTTTTATCTTAATATGCTATTGAAATTGACATTAAACTCTAGATATGAGAGCACTAATTTTTCTTCTAGGTCCTAGCTATGAGTTTCCTTTCTTCCCAGAACCTCTTTTGAATTTTGTAATCATTGTAAAATAATGTTAGTATTATATGAGTTAAAATTCAATCTCAATGTTTGATTTTTTTGTCAGATAATGTGAATAGAAAACATTTTATGGGTTAGCTTCTCCTAATAAGGGGTGATAACCATCTGTTTAATATTTTAAAATTCTCTTTCTACACTGAAATAACAAAAATTTGACTTAAGTAATGTTCTTAAGGAAGGAAAATTTTATGATCTTGTATTACTAAATAAATTCATGTTTGTCTAACTAGACTGCCCTGTCTCTGTAAAGATACTTTGGTGAGTTTGATAGATAATTTCCTTTGTTGAGCTCTGAACCATGGGTTAATTCATATATATATAAATTAATATATATAATATATATTATTTTATAATATAATAATATAAAATATTATTCTATAATTTTTTTTGGTGCAGGAAATTGAACCTAGGGCTTCACGTATGCGAAGAGTTAGCTGTACCACTGAGTTATGCCCCAGCTCCATTCTCTTATTTTAGTTAATTTTGTTGTGTTGCTAATTTTTCATTAGTAAACCTCATACATAAAACATGTCAGAAATTATACATTCATACAGATCTATAATGAATACTTCCTATACTATTTAGTGTAGTATGATTGGAAGTGAATTTCAATTAATTTTTAAGTGCTGTAATCTTATGTTTTTTTCTTTTTCTTGCCATAAGAGACAAAGCTTACACTAGGCAATTACTCTAATGTTTAAAATGTTAAACATTAATTTGACCTTCAAACAAATATCAATGTATTACTTTAGGTTTGTTTCATACATTAGAAAGGTATAGTGAAAGATTAAAGATAAGGAGAAATATTTTTTCTTTTAGTGGGTAAGGTTAATGCTTTTTAAAAAATTTTTTTGAATTAGCAGATATTGAGCTTATCAGTCACTGACAAAACAAATCATCCCAGCATGGGAGCAAATCTGAACCATTGTGTAATCCAATCCCCCTTACCACTGTGGCAAGTGGCCATTCTTCCTGTCAGCACTGAAAAGAAGTGACTGCCTCCCTCTAGAGTCCATTCAAGCTCTTTTGGGTTGTTATTCCAATATGCAAAGCATTAGGAGCACCATGATCTAGAGGGATCACATCTGACTTGTATTTTGAGGCTTACAGGAAATATAGCAGTTAGCTGAGCAACAGGGAAGGAAGGAGGAGTGTCCCATACAGAGTATCCAGTATGGGTGTACAAACGAAAACCATAGCCTGCTGGGGTTTGGAAACCAAGTGGGAAGTAAGGAGTAGTGAGAGAGAAGTAAGCATGAGTCAAACCGTGCCATGTACACCACATGGAAGAGCTTGGATTTTATATGGGGAGGAAAAGGTGAAGGTTTTAAAAAAATTTAAAAAATTTTTATTAGTATCTGTCTGTAGTCCATGATTACATTCATCATGGGGAACTGGTACGTGTACAAGACGTACTTTAATTCTTTTTACTTCCTCTTACCCTCCCCTCCCACTGGAAGATTTTAAATGACGGAATGATGTGAACACATTTGTGTTTCAGTTATTAGATCAAGTGGAGATGTGCAAGGTGAATTTGAGAAGGAGAAGGCCGAAGTTGAGAAAGGCCAGCCAGCTTGCTACTATGGTCTCAGCAAGAGACAGTGAGAACCTAAGTTACGAGAGAAAGGTAGGCTGTGAGGACATAAAATGATAGGACCGTTGATCGAAATGGATGGTGTTCGAGAAGAAAAAATAAAGAGTGAATTGTACCTAGAGTTATTTCGCAAATGATAAGATAGTAAATTGAGAAGTAGATGAAGATTTAGGGATGAAAAAGGCCAGTTTGGAAACAGGAGCATATTGTGTATTGTAGCGATGTTTGGGGATATTGATTTGTTTTTGTTTCATTTGTACGTAGAACACAGAGGAGGACAGTGGGCAGGTGAAACTCAGGAGAAAAATTCTCTGTTGGAGATATTGAATGTTAAAGCCATGGCAGTGAATGAGGTCATCCAGTGTTACGAAAAAGACAGGACGCTGGACAGACCATTGGAACGTCATTGTGAATTAGATGGAAGGAGAGATGCCTAAAATGGTGAATATAAATAATCAGGAAAATAGGAAAGAGAATAAGGTACATTTGGTGATAGGGATGTCACCAAGGTAGAGTCAGAAGGACGTTATGTATTTGCCTAAGATGTCTAGTAAGTTAATGGTCAGTAGAGTTGCAGTGGTAGACATCATGACCATTTGCCAGAATAACTTTACTACAGTATTGTGAACAGGCTGAGTGATGACACTGTGTCATTTCCAGCCAGGTGTGTTTTCTCTGTATTTTACTTATGGAATTTTACTTTTGGATAACTTGAAGAACATGAAGAAAAATAAAGAAGATAAAGACTTAGGGCATTAACCCTGTTGTTTTCTGCCTTCTCAGGGCCTTTGCTGAATTGCTCATCTTGTATCTGGTGGATAATGATAGCTGTAGTAATAAAAACCTCCAAAATATATGATGATTGGAGATCAATTGAATTTCTCATTCATTTAAATCTCCAAACATGATGAAGTTCTCCACCCCAAGCAATGATTCAAGAACTAAGGGTACTTCCATCTGTGGCTCCATCTTCTTCAGTGCTGTGTTTGAACCTGAACTTGTATTTGGGGGTCAAAGTGATGCAGAGAACTAGTTGTCTGGCTCTTGAAGTGGAGCACATCACACTGATTTAGCTGTCATTGCTTTTGATGCACCTGACTATTCAGGACCCCAAAGAGCCCAGTAGAACAAACCCCATGACTTTCTCTAGAAATGCTGGGGTAAAAGCATCAACTTTTTGATGGGAAAAAATTTTAAAAAAAGTTTTTAAAGATTGCTACCATCCTTTTGGGACCACAGGTCACAAAGGGTGTATACTCCTGTGTTAAGTCAGAGGATGCTAAGATGAGAATCTCACCTTAAGGAAATGAGCTGTGAAATGGAGCTGAATCAAGCTCTGATAATAATGGTCGTGTGTTAGGTCAAGTCTTGTAGTTATTGCATCTTGGTAGTGAAATAAAGACGATATTAAAAAAAACAGTTATTGTATGTAGAAAATTAACTATATTTTGTTTAGGGAATAAACATGAGGAAAAAAGAAACTGTAAGAAGAAAGCCAATAAGGACAGGCTTCTTGTAATATAAGCTGGTTTTAGTTTTTTGTTGTTGTTACTGGTAACAGTGAATACCCTTACTGATGTGTGGAGTGCTCATTGTGCTAACTCTAAATTTTGACTCTTACAAACTAAACATACTCCTTTAAATAACTGCAGTTTCCATTTTTTCTTATATATAAGGGTAGCCCAGTCTTTTTTTTTTCCTGAAATAAATGTCAAAGAATTTCATTGTGAGTGAGAAAGAGAAACAACTATCATTGTCTTTAGTTTTCCAAAGGATCTCTGCTCTTTGTTTTTTTTTTTTAAATTTTATTTTATTTTAAAAGGGAGTAAAATTAAACACAACAAAACAGAACAGAATGGGACATAAGAAAGCATAAATTTCAAAGCTAGACAACTGGAGATCTTCACTATCTGTCATATTGTCTCTTGTTTTCTTCCAAATGGTTGTCCTTATCTTTGCATATGGAGAGCTCTTACTAAATAACATAGCCAATCTTTTCACAAGATGTGTAGTTCACTGGCTCCCACTTGCTAGGCAGGGGGGAGGGAGAGGGAGGACACGGGATGGGGGACAGGACGACATGAAATGTCTGATTCTCAGCCCACACGCAGGCAGGATCGCAGTCACCCCCCCAGAGAGGGGAGGAGTTCCTTGTTCTCTCAGCATCCCAAGTCAACCGCACTGTGCAGGTCCCGATGTGCCAGAGTCTCTCTCCTTCGGGCTGATAAGGGTAGCCCAATCTTGTACAGGAGGTTTTGTAACAGAAAACTTGATTATGCTTGGTATCCTCTTGACAAAATACTCCTTCATTTGTTTTTCTATTTCCTAATCGGGGTCTTGTGTAATGCAACATTTTTCTTCTAAATTAAATTAATCTTGTTCCAAGGTTCTGCTTACTAAACAGAGCAGAGAGCACGATATTAGTAATTTCTTAGGTCACCATATCAGAAATGTACCTTTCTCTTAGAGATGGTAGACTTGAAAATTGTTTTTGACCGTGTCAGAAATGTACCCTTTTCTTAGAGATGCCTGTTATTTCTCCTGATCTATAAAAACTGTTTTCACTCAGTTATCTCCTGATATACTTCTAATGGAAAGTGTTATAAAATTCTGAACTCTGTAACCATACGAAAAGTGGTTTATCCATCAGCCCTCCTTATCTACAGGTACCATACCACAGATTCAATTAAGCCTAGATTGAAAATATTTGGAAAAAATTGTGTCTGTACTGAAAATGTAGACTTTTTGGTGGTCATTATTTCATAAACAATACGTCCTTTTTTTTTTTTTTTGGACCTGGTAATTGAACTCAGGACCTTGCACTTGCCAGGCAGGTGTAGTTCCACTGAGCTATACCCCCAGCCCAACAATACAGTCTTTATGTAGCATTTATATTTTATTAAGTATGTAAGTAATCTACAGATGACTTGAAGTATATGGGAGGATGTAGGTTAATTCTGTGTCAATGAATTTGAGTATCCATAAAAGGCTTTAGAGCCAATTCTTTGTGGATAGTGAGAAATGACTATCATTTATT
>PVJX010043867.1:0-13459 GCA_004027295.1 Dolichotis patagonum
TCTTTTTCATTTATCCCTATTAATCTTATGTTATTTTTCTTTTCATCATCTTGCAGGTGTTGAATTGTTATTTCCTGATTCTGTGTTATTTTTAAAAGATCTTGTCTTTCCTGCTCACTGGCTGCAATCTTATTTTTGAGGTCTGAAATTCTGTCTTCACTTTCATTGAGGCGGTTTTTATAGCTTTCAATAGAATTTTCCATTTCCTTTATATCTCTTTGAATCTGCTTTATGCATTCTGTTTGTTTCTTATATTGTTCTTTGAGGGATTCTATCTGTTTGCTTTGTTCCTCTAATTTTTTAGCTGTTTTTTCACTAGATGTGTTCACTATTTCTTTCACTGTTTTTATCAATTCTTCTTTTACCTGGGCAGGTATTTCTGGTTTGAATTTCTCCATAGCTTTCCCTATTTGCATATTTATTTCATTTGATATCATTTCAGACATTTTAGGTGTATGGCTTCTTTTTTCTTCTATGTACACAGCTTCTAAGATTTCTTGGGGAGGGCTAGGGCTTTGAGCTTGCCTTTTGGTCTTTCCTTTTGTCATTTTTCTATATTTCCTTACTTTGAGCAGTGTTCCACATCTTCCTCTGCTTGTGTGGCATATTACCTGTTACACCCTCAGTTCCTGGAGTGGCAGAGGCTCCCTCACACGCTCTTGGTTTCTTCACAGGGTCCTAACTCCCCTCTGTGGGCTCCTGACTCCCTAAGTTGTAAGGCAAATGCTGGGTGTGTCCACCCTGGAGCCTGTGGATATCAGGCAGGCCAGGCCACCGTGCTTTGTCTCAGGCAGGTCTCCAGGAGGTTCCCTGCGAATGAAGTGCCTGCAGGTCCCAAAGAGCCAGGCCAGAATGTTGGTTTCTGAAAAGTTCCCGGTCCCAAACAGTCCTGGCCAAGATGCCAGTCTCCACAATATTCCCAATCCAAACAGCCTGGGCCACTCTGCGGGTCCGAGAGTTTCAGGTCCCAGAGAGACAGTCTGCGATGTGCTTTCTGGGAGACTTCCTGAGGGTGAAGGGCGGGGCTATGGGCCCAAACAGACCTGGCCCAGATGCTGATCTCCAGGAAGTTCCCTGCAGATGAAGGGCGGGCCTACCAGTCCCAAACACTTGTGCTGAGATGCAGGTCTGCACAGACTTTCGATCCAAACAGCCCAGGTCACTCTACGGGTCCGAGAGTTTCGGGTCCCAAAGAGACAGGCCGAGATGCTGCTTTCTCAGAGACTTCCTGGGGGTGAAGGTCTGGGTTATGGGCCCAAACAGACCCTGCCCAGATGCTGATCTCCAGGCAGTTCCCTGCAGATGAAGGGCATGCTTACCAGTTCCGAAGAGTCTCGCCGAGATGCAGGTCTGTGCAGACTTTCGATCCGAACAGCCCAGGCCACTCTACGGGTCCGAGAGTTTCGGGTCCCCCCCCCCAAAGAGAGCAACAAATAAACTTTTATCTCCTGAAATCTAGGTGAATTTGACTCTCAGTTTTATCACTTAATGGCTTCATACTTTTTTCATGATTATTGAACTTTCTGAGTTATATTTTGCAAATCCAGTAAATGGAAATAATGATATAATATTCAAAATAGAGTTTCTTTGAGTATTACACAAATTACTTGAAAGCATCTAGCAAAAACTGTTGGCACTGTTAGTTGTCAAAAATTTAATTTACTCTTTTATTTCTCCTTTCCTATGTCCTTGCATTTATATTAGTATGAATTAACAGATATATAGTTTACATACATATATGTACTGATCAAAAGGAAATATATTTTAGGAACATGAAATTAATGACTATGCAACAATAAATACAAATAAATTTGTAAAGAATTTCCTGAAATTATTCTTATTAATATTTCACATTTCAGCATAATATCAACAGGGTACATGACAATAAGCCTCAATCATCAATCCCTTCACAGAAAGTTGATTTAGTAATCATCTGTATATTAGAACATATTTTTGGAAACTGTAACACTTAGAAACTGAGACACCTACCTAGTCTATGGAACTGAGTATAATTTGCATTAGGAATTTAGTAAAAATTATCTCCCTGTTTTACTGCCTTCTCTGACCTTCAAGTCAGCACATTGAACAGGCAATTAGGATTTCTATAGGCTTAAATGTTCTACAGGAAGAAAGAAATAAAGAAACTTTCATTCTGCATTCTTACTTTTTTGAGATTTTTTTCCTAGGAAATTCACTATGATTTCATCTCAGAAGAACACTAGGAGAGATGGCAAGGTTGCACCACTTTGTTCAGGTTGAAGTTAAGAAAGGAGGCAGAATTTGCAGTGAGTGGTGTGCTATTGTTAGTAATGCTATTATAATCTTCCCAATGGTGTCACCCAATTAGAGATATTAGTCAACCTCAACTCACTCATAAAACTGAGTTAATTGGCTTGAAAAACCTGAAGATTAATGAAAACCAATGTGAGTCTCTAGACTAATAGTTTTCTTGCATGGTTTGAGTCTACACCAATGACATCACCTAAGTAAGGAGATTCTTGTTTCATACCATTTCAGGAATGCAAAAAAACTTGACTTACTTGAAATTGGAAGTCAAGCAGTGGTTTCAATCAGCCCTAAATCCTGCCTAGTAACCACTGTTATTCAGAGAGACTCCCATCTTTGCAGATTTCATTGGGAAAAGAAGAGTCCAGATTAGCTTAACCCAGAAATTTGAAAAGTGGAACACTTTGGCCAAAAAACCTATTCAAATTGATCTTTCCCTGGAAGAATGATGGCAAAAATAGTTACACTTGAAACCCTCTGATCTTATAAATCTAAATAGAGCAATAAATAGTAAGGAGAATAAGTCAGAATAAAATATATTTTGCTAAAGAAAAATCCAGTATCTGAAGGCATCCTGGTTGAACTTTTGCAAATATTAAAAGAACAAATACCAATCATTATTAAAGTCTTGAAGTAGAAACAAACAGTGAATAATAATACCAAAAATTTTTTACAAGATGAGCATTATTCTGATCCCATGCCAGTCAAGAATATTACAATAAATAAAATTATATGCTTATATATTCTATGATGTACAACTCTGCAAAAAATACTAGCAAGTCAATATCTTCAACACACTAAGAATCACAATACATTATGAATAAGACTTATCCTTGTACAAGGATGTTTCAACATATGAAAATTACTAAATGTGATTCGTCAAGTAAGGGTATAAACATCCTTATGATCAAATTTTTTATTTTGAAGAGAAAAAAATAAGAAAAACAATGATACAAAATTTCAAAACAAGATATAAGTAACAGTGGTTTATGTATTGTTTTGCAATTTTCAAAATACTTGCTCAGATTATAAAAGTTGTAGGCATGAAAAATGAATAAAAAATATGAATATAAATATTTCTTTTTAATGAATTGATAGAAATTAGTAGTATGATAATCTTAACTTTCTTTATATATATATATATATATATATATATATATATATATATATATATATATATGTTTTCCTTTTCCCTTCCTTGTTTGCTCCTTTTCACTATCCCAGTTTCCCCTTCCTGCTGAACAGTTTTTTTTTCCATTTCACAATATCTATTGTACCTAGTGGGTCTTATTTACTGTTTAACCTTCTTACACTAGGGAGACAATATGATGTTTACACACATGAGTATGAGTTATTTCACTTATGAGTATGGTATCAGGTTACACTCTTTATCTATGAAAGTCTCAAATTATCCTTTATGGGAGAATACTCCATTATATAAAAATACCACTTTTTTTATCCATTCTTTGGTTGATGGGCATTTGAGTTGTTTCCAAGGTTTAGTTATTTCAAAATTGTGCTACAATAAGCATGGGTGCACGTATATGACTGAGTTATAATGTTTTTAATTCTTAGAAAATATTAAGAAGAGATATAGCTTGGCTGAATGTGACATCTAATGTCAGTTATTTTACAATCTCCACAGTGATTTCCTCAGTGGTTGTACCAAGTCTTCATTTCTGAGTACATTGAAAAATTGTCCCTTTTTTCTCACAGCCTATCTAGCATTTGTTATTTGTTGATTTCTTGATGATAGTCTATCTTTCTATGATTAGGTATTGTTTTAATCTGTATTTCTCAAATTAACAATTTTGAACTTTTTATATATTTATTTGCCATTTGTATTTCTTCATCTGTGAAGTGGGTATTCAACTCAGTTTTCCTTTTTTTGTTTGGGTCTTTGAATTTGGATGGTTTTATTTTTTCAATTATTTGTATGCTCTACATAAAAGATTTTACTTGAAGGACAATTCACTAAGGTTATTTTTTTGTCACTCTGTGGGTTGTCTTTTCATTCTGTGGTGGTTTCTTTTGATGGTTTCTATTGAAGGTTTTCAATAAGATCAGATCACAATTTTTGATTTTTTGAAGTTTTTCAGGTACAGTCTGGGATTTGTTCCTGAACTCTCTGCTTATATTTAAGTCTTTAAAAATTCTATGTACCTTCTCTTGCAGTAGACTTACTGTTTCTGTTTTAATATTTAGATCTTTGATGAATTTTGACTTTAATTTAGTTCATGGAGATACAAATGGTTTTAATTTTAACTTTCAGCATAAAGAAAACCAGTTTTTCCAGCTCCACTTACTAAAGAGGCTGTCTTTCATTTTTCATTTTCATTTTCTTTTGTGTTCTTTTCTTTTCTATTCTTTTCTCTTTTCTCACACTTGCCAAGCAGGCATTTGTGCCATTTGAGGTAAGTCCCTGCCCCAAGACTGCTTTCTTGTAGTGAACCTGTTTGTTTGTTCACTTTGTCAAAGATAAGCTGGCTAACTGTGTTTGTAGTTGTGCCTGTATCTTCTGTTTTATTAATTCATCCTCAGGTTTACTTGCCTTGTTTTGGTTGTTGTTTTGTTCTCTTTTCCTTTGCTTTGCAAGTACCATGCTGATTTTATTATAACCAATTTATAGTATAAATTCAAGTCTGGGATTGTGATACATCCTGCTTTGCCTTAATTGCCTTCATTGCCCAGATATGCGTTTGTTATTCTAGGTCTTTTGCACTTCCATATAAATAGTTGGAATATTTTCTCCAGATCTCTGAGGTATGCTAATGGCATTTTGATTGAGATTGCATTAAATCTGTATAGCAGTATTGGGAGTATGGCCATTTTCACAATTTTTGCTCTTCCTATCCAAGAGCAAGTGATGTCTTTCCATTTATTGAATTCATTTTTGATTTCTTTCTTCAGAATACTGTAATTTACAATGTTTAAATCTTTTACTTCCTTTGTTAGATTGGTTCCTAAGCATTTCATATTTTTGCATGCTTATTTTTGAAGTTTGTTATTTCCTTAATATCTCTCCCAATGAGTTTGTTGCTTGTGTACAGAAATGCCATTGATTTTTGAATCTCAACTTGTATCCAGCTATGCTACTGAACTTGGTTTTGAAATCTAAAGTCCTTCAATGGAGTTTTTGGGTGTATTCTATGTAGAGTATCATGCTAATCTAGCTGCTTTATTTCTATATTCTTATTCTATTTATTTCTCTCTGTGTCTAATTCCTCTGGTTAATGTTTCCGGAACTGTATTGAATAGGAGTGGTGATCCTGGATATCCTTATCTTGTTCCAGGTTTCAGAGTGAAAAATTTCACCTTTTGTCCATTTAACAGGATATTGGCTGTTGGTTTGTCATAGATAGCTTTTATGAGATTAAGGTAAAAATTATGTATTCTGATTTTCTGTAGGGTTTTCATCATGAATGAGTCTTGGAGTTTTTAAAAAGCCTTTTTGGCATCTCTTGAGATAATCTTGTGTTTTTTGTCTTTAAGTATGTTGATGTGGAGTATGGCTTTTATTGATTTGCTTTTTTTTAATTTTTTTTATTTTTTTATTGATAATGTTGAACTTTCACAGCGTTTCTGGAATGAATCCCACTTGGTCATGATGCATAATCTTATTAATGATTCACAGCATTCTTCTTGTTAATTACTATTAAAAGATTTTGGCATTTAATTTAATTATGCAGATTGGCCTGTTGTTCTCCTTTTTCAGTTGGGACATTCTCTGGTTTATGTATCAGGGTAATA
Source organism: Dolichotis patagonum (assembly GCA_004027295.1). NCBI lineage: Eukaryota > Metazoa > Chordata > Mammalia > Rodentia > Caviidae > Dolichotis > Dolichotis patagonum. The sequence goes on from PVJX010043867.1 coordinate 6,037, forward strand.
CTTTCCTCCAGAAATTAGTTAGGGAGTATTGCTTCCCTTTCAATTTCTTTAAAGAGTTAGAAGAGCATTGGCAATAAATCTTTAAATTTCCTGTGTAGTTCAGCAGTGAACCAATCAGGGCATGGTCTGTTCTATTTTGGTATGTATTTAATTAGATTTTGACTCATAATGTGTTAAATCATATTGGATTATACAATTTTTTTATAGTTTCTTGATTCAGGTTTGGTAACTCATATGCATATAGGAATCTGGTCCTTTCCTCTGTGATTTCCATCCAATGAGAGTAAAGATTTTCAAAGTATGTATTAATGATGTTCTCAATTCCCATAGAATATGTAGAGATTTCATGGTTTCCTTTCCTTAATACATGAAATAGTCTTTTCACAACTTTTTGTGATAAGGTTTATTCTTTCAAACCACTGAATCTTTGTTTTATTTATCCTTTGGATTCTTAGACTCAATTGTATTAGTTCTGGTCTGATTTTTTTTTTTTGTACCAGGGATCGAACTCACAACCTAGCGCTTGCCAGGCAGGCGCTTAAGCCACTGAGCTAAATCCCCGGCCCAGATCTTTATTTTCTATACCCTTGTACTGACTATAGTTTTGTCTTGCTCTTCTTTTTCTAGAAACTTGAGGTGTAACATTATGTTATTTATTTGTATTCATTCTGTTTTCTTGATGTGAGAAATCACCACTATAAATTTCCCACTTTGGACAGCTTTCATTGCATTTCATAGGTTCTGTTATGTTGTATCTTCATTTTAATTTAATTGTAGATATTAATTAATTTTGTCTTTGATCTATATGGTGTTGGCTATTTAGGAGAGTGTTACTAAATTTCCATATGTTTATGGATTTTTTCGTTTCTTTTGTCATTGATTACCAATGTCATTGCACTATGATCAGATAATATGAATGGTATCATTTCAATTCCTTTACATTTAATTAAGCATGTTCTTTGGGCTACTATATGATCTATTTTAGAGAACATTAAAGGTGCAGCTGAGAAGAGTGTGTATTCTGATGTAGTTTGATGAAACACTCAATAAATATCTCCAAAATGCATTTGTTTGCAGGTTTGGTTTAGTTCTAATATTTCTTTGCTGATTTTGTGTCTAGTTGATCTATCTCTTTGTGATTATGGTATATTAAGGTCCTTTGTCACAACTATGCTATTGCTTATTTGATTTTTAATGTCTGTTAATATTTCTCTTGCATAGGTGTGCAGTTTTCTATTTGTTATATATTTATGATTTATATCCTTCCTTTTGAATTTTCCCATAAATAGTATGTAGCAAACTTCTTTATCTCTTTTTATAATTCTTATTTTTATATTCACATGTCTGCAAACAGTTTAAGATCCCAAGCTTTTTCTAATTTCTGCTACATATAATAACATTGTTTCCTATCTTTGACTCTCATTCTATTGATTTATTTTGAGTTAGATCTGTTTCTTGAGTACAGCATATTGTTGGCTCTTGTTTGTTAATCCAGTCTGTCAGTTTGTGTTAGTTGATGCATAAATGGATGTCATTTATATTGATGATTATAACTGATATATATATTGGCTTATCTTTGTAAAGTTATTTTCCTAGTGTTGCTTCATTGTTTCCCCTCTCCATTTAATTGCTTGCCCTGCCTGGTTATAACTTTCTATGGTCGTTCTGGGAGTTGTGGTCAGTTTTAGAATAACTTGTAGCGCTCTTTATAGAACTTGCTTGGTTATCATAAATTTCCTGTTTTTCTTTGTCATGGAAGAATCCAATTTCTCCATTAAGTTTGAAAGATAGATTTGCAGGGAACATCACTCTGGTTTGGAAGATATTTTCTTTGAAGACCTGAAATGTGTAACTCCAAGCTCTTTTTAACTTCAGTGTTTGTGTTGAGATATTGGGTATGATTTTAATGTTCTTGTCTTCATAGGCGGTGTTTTCTTTTTCCTTTTCTTTAACACTATTTATTATTCTATTCTGATGTTGAATTTCTGGAATCTTGATTATTATATTTCTTGATGTAATTTTATTTTGGTCATGGATATTTGAGGCTCTGTACACTTCTTTTCATGTATGTCAAATTTTTTACCCATCTTTCGGAGATTTTTCTCCCATTATTTCTGTAAAGAGTGTTTACTATTTTTTATGTAATTTCTGCTGCCTTCAGCTTTCTTTTTTACTCCAGTTAATCTTAAATTATTTTTCTTTGCTTTATTTTGTAACTTTTAGATTGAGTTTTCTTAGTCTCTTGCTACTTTAAGATAATTTTGTGTCTGGCCGGGGATTTAGCTCAGTGGCTTAAGTGCCTGCCTGGCAAGCATGAGGTCATGAGTTCGATCCCCGGTACTCAAAAAAAAAAAAAAAAAGATAATTTTGTGTTCATGTACTCTATTCTGTCTTCAATTTTTGATATTCTATAATTTTCATTCAGCCTGTTTTGTACAATTTAAATGATGATTTATTTAAACTTCAAATTCTTTCTCAGATTTTCATCCACTGAAAAAAATAAAACCTTCCCAAACTTGCTCACATTTATTTAGATGCTCCTCATTACATATGCTATCATTTATGTAGTGAATTTTATGTGTTAACAAATTCTTTAAATTGCTTACAAAGAAGACTTCTCTCAACTATTTCTTAATGTTTGTGAGAGTTAACACATTGTCACACATTTTTTTTTTCATTTTGTTATTTACAGAAAAAAAATAAAATGGTAGAAATAATACAGAATTTTAAAAAATAAATAAAAAGTATGAAATCACTAGTTGATAAAATACATATTGCCCTCTTAGAAATAGTTGTTCAAGTTAGATAATTAAAGCATACAATGTAAACATACAAAGAGTGAGATAGCAAACAGTATTGTTCAATTATCCAACAAAAACTTAAAAATATGATTGTCTATCATACACACTTAAACATACATGCAATTGTATCCTTTAGAGCACTTAATTTTCCGCTCATTTTTACAATAACAATTGCACATTTTGGTTTTATTACTCCTACATTTCTTATTACTTTTTACACTAGAGACACAAAGTGATATTTATAAATATGATTCTAATTTATTTCACTAATGAGGATAGTCTCAAGAGGTCTCCATTTGCCTATGAAGGTGTCAAGATCATACTTTTCATAGCTGACATTCAAAGTATAAAATGTATTTCTATTTTTTTGAAAGAGAATAAAACAAAAGGGGACAGTACAGAGCAGATCAGAACAGGACAACATAGGCAACACAGTACTTTACATTAAGACAACTGGACATCAACAGTAGCTAACACCATATCTCTTACTCTGCTATAGTTGAGCATAGTTTCAATTACAATAATATCAAACATAACACAATAGTATAAAGCCATGCATAGAGTGAAAGAATTGCAGGGCTTTCTGAACTGAATAACAGAAAATGATCAATGGGTACTACAATATCTGATTTTTGTTAAAAAATTTTTGTTTAAACTATCGTACATATTCAAATCCCAATAAGACACAATGTGATAGATAGAACCAATGGTAGTAGAACAAAAGAGGCACAGCAGGAGTTCTAACAAGGATGATACTAAATCAGCAATAGCTGTCATAATGTTTTGTTTTCTTCAAAACAGCTGTTCATATCATCACACACGATAGAGTCAAACAAAACAGGATAAAATCATTCCAACTGATGATTGAAAACTTTGAAAGACTTCAAAGCTATGAGATGGGGACTCATGCTTACCATAAAGTCATATACACTCTTATCAAATTTCACACTAGGGAGACTATATGGTATTTGCCCCTGTGAGTTTGGTTTATTTCACTTAAGAGAATGGTCTCAAGTTGTGTCCATTTATTTATAAATATCTCGATGTGATCATTCTTTATAGCTGAGTAGTAATCCATTGTATAAAAATGCCAAAACTTTTTTATCCATTCTTCAGTTGATGGGCACTTAGGTTGTTTCCAAGATCTGGCTATTACAAATTGTGCTGCTATAAACATGGGTGCACATATATCACTGTGGTATGATGTTTTCAGTTCTTCTGGAAATATGCCTAGAAGTGGAATAGCTGGGTCAAATGGGACATTCAAACTATGCTTTTTGAGGAATCTCCAGACTGACCTCCACAGTGGTTGCACCAGTCTACACTCCCACCTACAGTGCAGAAGAGTTGCTTTTCCCCCACAGCCTCTCCAACACTTGTTGTTGGTAGTGTTTTCCATCTTGGCCATTCTTTCTGGAGTGAGATGGAATCTCAGTGTGGTTTTAATTTGCATTTCTCTCATGACTAATGATGATGAACATTTTTTCATGTATTTATTTGCGATTCGTATTTCTTCATCTGAGAACTGTGTATTCATTTAAGATGCCCATTTTTGGATTGGGTCTTTGAATTTTGAGGGTCTGATTTTCTTTTAATTCTTTATAAGTTTTAGACAAAAGTACTTTGTCTGAGGTGCTGTCCATGAAGATTTTTCCCAATTTGTGGGTTTTCTTTTCACTCTGCTGGAAACCTCTTTTGACACGCAGAAACTCTTTAATAAGATGTGGTCCCAGTTATTGATTCTGGGAAGTACTTCCCGTGTACTTTGGTTCTTGTTCATGAATTCTCTTCCTACCCCTATATCTTTGAGTTTTTTGCCTACTTTGTCTTCCAGTAGTTTTAGTGTTTCTGTTTTAATATTTAGATCTTTGATCCATTTAGTTTTAAGTTCGTGTATGGTGATAGACATGGGTCTAGATTTAGTCTTCTGCATATCAACTGCCAATTTTTCCAGCACCATTTGTTAGAGACTGTGATTCTTCCAGTTAGCATGTTTGGCCCATTTATCAAAGATAAGGTGGTTGAGCGAGTTTGCGTTTGTGGTTGTATCTTCCAATCTATTCCACTGATCCTCGGGTCTGTTTCTATTCCAGTACCATACTGACTTTATCACTGTAGCTTTGTAGTATAATTTTAAGTCAGGGATTGTGATGCCTCCTGCCTTGCCTTTGTTGCTTAGAATTGCCTTTGCTATTCTAGGTCTCTTCTGGTTTCAGATGAATTTTAGGAGTGCTTTCTCTAGATCTATGAGGTATGTTAGTGGTATTTTGATTGGGATGGCATTGAATCTGTATAGTTATTTTGGGAGAATGGCCATTTTTGCAATGTTTGTTCTTCCTATCCATGAACAGGGGATGTCTTTCCATTTTCTGAGGTCCTCTTCAATATCCTTTTTCAGGGTATTATTATTTTTACTGTATAGCTCTTTTTCTTCTTGAGTGATATTAATTCCTAAGTATTTCATTTTTTTGGATGGTAGTGTAAGCGGTGTGATTTCTCTTATTGCTCTCTCAGTACTTTTCTGTTAGTGTATAGAAATGCTATTGATTTTTTTGTATTGACTTTGTATCTAGCTACCTTGCTGAATATGTTAATTATATCTAGGAGTCTTTCAATAGAGTTTTGGGGGTCTTCTATGTAAGGTATCATGTCATCTGCAAATAATGATAATTTAACTTTCTTTTTGCTATCTTTACTCCTTTTATTTCTCTTTCCTGTCTTATTGCTCTGACTAGTATTTCCAGTACTATGTTGAATAGCAATGGTGATAATGGACATCCTTGTCTTGTGCCTGATTTTAAGGTAAAGGCTTTCAGTTTTTGACCATTCAATATGATGCTGGCTGTTGGTTTGTCATAGATGGCCTTTACCATATTGAGATAAAGACCCTTTATTCCAATTCTCTGTAAGGTTCTTATCATGAATGAGTGTTGGACTTTATCAAAAGCTTTTTCTGCATGTATAGAGATGATCATGTGGTTCTTCCTTTTGGCTCTATTGATATGGTGGATTACATTTATTGTTTTGCATATGTTTTACCATCCCTGCATTCCTGGGATGAATCCTACTTGGTCATGGTGTATAATCTTCTTGATGATTTGCTGCATACTGTTTGCCAATATTTTACTGAGAATTTTTGCATCTATGTTCATCAGGGAGATTGGCCTATAGCTCTCTTTTTTAGTTGAGTCTTTCTCTGGTTTTGGTACTGGAGTGATATTTGCTTCTAGGAATGATTTAGGAAGAATTGCCTCCCTTTCAATATCACTGAAGAGTTTCAGGAGTGTTGGAGTTAAGTCTTCTTTGTATTTCTCGTAGAATTCTTCTTTGGATCCATCTGGGCCTGGACTCTTCTTTGTAGGCAAAGACTTAATTTCATTTTCAATTTCAGTAATAGAAATTGGGTTATTCAGCAGTTTTACATCTTCCTGATCCAGCTTTGGTAGTTCATATGCATCTAGGAATTTGTCTATTTCTTCAGTGTTATCGAACCTATGAGAGTAGAGGTTTTCAAAGTAGTTGTTGATGATCTACTGTATTTCCACTGAGTCTGTAGTAATTTCACCTTTTTCATTTCTTATTGCATGAATTTGAGTTTTTTCTTTCCTTTTTTTAATAAGGTTGGCCATGGGCTTATCAATTTTATTTATTCTTTCAAAGAACCAACTCTTTAATTCATTGATCCTTTGTACTGTTTTGTTAGTTTCTATTGCATTAATTTCTGCTCTGATCTTTATAATTTCCTCCCTTCTTCTCCAAAGAAGAGCCCAAATATTTCTCCAGAAGATTCTTAAAATTGATAACCAAATGTGGTAGCAAAGCAGAATACAGTCAACATTCAAAAATCAGCACCATTTCTGTACACCAATAACAAACTTCCTGAGAGAGAATTTAGAAAAATAACAGCTTTCAAAAAAGCATCAATAAATAAAATACTTAGTAGTTAATCTAATGAAAAAGTGAAATACCTTTATACTGAAAATGATTATAGCCTAAAAGCAGAGCCTGAAGTGAATATCAGAAAATGGAAAAACAACCTGTTATTGAACATGTAGAATACATATGGTGAAAATATCCATACTTAAAATTGTTAAACAGATTTAGTAAAATCCCAATGAAAGTGTAAACAGCATACCTCACAAAAATACGGAAAACAATCCTAAAATTTATACAGAGTCAAAAGAGATATAGAATAGCACAAGCAATTCTGGGCAATGAGGCAAATGCATGGGGCATCTCTAATTTGAAATTATACCGCAATACTATAGTGATAAAAAACAACAACAACAACAACAACAACAACAACAAAAAAAAATATATATATATATATATATATATATATATATATATATATATATAATCCAACGATCAATGGAAACAAATAGAAGGTTTAGCAACAACTCCTACTACATTCAGTTATCTTATCTTTTACTAAAAGGCCAAGCACCTTAACTGGGTGAAATTCTCTTCAGAAAATTTTGCCAGAAAAATTAGCTCTCCATATGCTAATGACTAAACCTAGACCCATATTTCCTACCATGCACTAAACAGAAATCAAGTGGATCAGCAGTCAAAATGTCAAAATTTAAACACAATCTGCTGGATGATAGAATAAATAAATC
>PVJX010043868.1:0-13457 GCA_004027295.1 Dolichotis patagonum
GGCTGCTGGGTCACATGGTGGTTAGGAGAAATGAAAGTGGGGTCTCAGTCTCAGGCCCTGTCTCATGGCTGGCTGCTGCCGTGGTTGCTAAAATCCTCCCTTGCTCTGCCTCCTCCCAGCCCCCCTAGGCCCCCAGAGCTAAGGACTTTTCTCTTTCGCTTTCATTTCCCTCCAGGATCCCGGGATCCCTAGCCATGGCCACCGCTGCTACATCCTGTCCTGCCCTCTGTCAGGAACTGAGCCTGGGCCTACAGACTGGAGGGCACCCTGGGGTGGCCCTGGCCCTTTTTTGAAGATGCATGACTGAGACCCAGGGGGACGGGAGGGGGTGTAACAGAGCAGGGATGGAGCCATTGCAGCTCCTGAGTGCTCGGGTGCAGCCTCCTGCAGTGCAGTCACTGGTCCTTCATCCTTACAGCAGAACTGGCCCCTCTGGGTGAGTTCACAAGAGCCACTGGCCCAGAAGCGGGCTTTTAGCCTCTGGTGTCTGGCCAGAGGCCAAGCTGTGCGCATGGGACAGGCTGTGGGCATGCATGGCTGGAGTGACCTCTGGAAAGCGGGGCCCTAGCCCAGATTCTGTGTTCACCACGGCCAGGAGTGAGGTGCTTCAGATGAGGCAGGCAGAGACCAGGTGTCTTCAAGTGCGCTGCTTCCTTGTCATTGCCGTGAGGTCAGTGGTGAGGTCAGTGCCGTGGTGACAGTGCAGGTCACATGAGAGCCAGCCAGCTCCTTTCTCTCTTGGTAAGGTCGTGAGGCTGGCAGAGGTGACATAGACTACCCCAGGGAGCCTGCCGGATGAAGGAAGGTGCTGACCGGCTGTCATGATCTCCGCAGGTGCCGGAGGAAGGGAAGGGCTTCCCGCAGCAGCATGGCCTAGAGGGGCAAACCAGGAGGACAGCCATGGACAGAGAAGCCTCCTCATGCAGCCTCTGTCCCCCACCACCTGCTGGGGGGTGGGGCGCGGTGCTTTGCATCCTTCAGCTAGGAGAAGTGACTGTCGCCCAGGGCACCAAGTGGCAGTGTGAGCAGTGTGCGGTGGGGGAGTGAGGGGGCTGCAGAGCAAGACTTTGGTACCGAGCAGTCCCAGAGCCCACGACTGTAGCCATGCCCCACACACCTGTGGGCCAGGTAGCAATGAGCAGTGTGGTGTTTTGCTTATATTTCTTGCTTTTGTTATTTTTTTTTAATGTTGGAAATTAAAAAGTGACTTCTCTCCTTAAAATTCTTTGTGTGAAAATCCAGGCTTTGGCTGCCAGAAGTTGCACAGGGTCTGGCTTTGCCGGGACTGCTCCCCAGGAGCTGCACGACCACCGTCCACTGAGCAGCCCACCGTCCACCGAGCAGCATGACACAGTGACATGGCCTGTGGTGGCGCTGGTGGGGAGGCACCTTTTCACCTCCACATCTGCTTGCAGCTGCTGCCAAGCATGACACAGAGGGCGTGCTGCAGGGTGTCCCCGGGGCTGCAGGTGGAGGTGGCTTCTCAAGTCTCCCCTGGTGCCACCCCACCTCGCAGGTGACAGCTGTCAGGGTTAGGCAAGTTCAGAAGTGTGCCTTGTAGGGCCTCTCGGGTTCCCATTCAGGACCCAGCACAACTGCTTTGTTAGCTTGGAAAATGAGGCCCGGAAGCCTAGATTTGACTTTGCATCCCAGGTAGGATGGTCTTGGGCCATTGCCGGGTCATAAGCCACACCAGGGCCCAGGTGGGCAGCAGATTCCCTGGTACCTTGGGGAGGATGACAGGCTGTGGGCGCTGTGATGGACAGAGCTTCTCCGAGGGCTGCCAAGCTGGCCTCACTTGTGCAGGGCACCTGGACTTCCTCTTAGACCCAGCCTGCTTGCTGCCCTCCCTGCAGAGGCCCTCAGCTGGGGGACTGTGGAAGCCAAAAACTGAAGCCACTTGGACAAAAGTGCCCCGCCATGGAGCTGGGCAGACTGAGCAGAGGGAAGGAGACGGAGAACCTTGGGCTTGTTGAGCTGCTGTGTCTCACACCGGGAATGTTTCATCTTGGCCCCTCCCCACCTGTGGGGTGGCAGGTACACTGGGATGGCACACCCCCTATCTGCCTGTTCCATGTCATCTGCACAGACCGCAGTTCCCAGTGGTCACGTGGCTGGGATGCAATGCTCTTAATGACGTGTGTTGTAGGAGGACAGGGTGGGAAGCTGCTGTTTTAGCCCATTCCTGCGGTCCCTGGGACAGCTGGGGTCTGTTTGGAGTGGACCAGAGTTGATGCCTTTCTGCACCCATGGTGTCAGATAAATGAGCAGCACGTCCCCAGGGCACATCTGAGGAGGACATAAATTCAGCCCTGGAAGATGACAGAGAGCCTGCTCCCTCATGTCTTCCTCTTTCTTTGCCACCCGTGGAGAGCGTGTTAGCTGTCACTGTGACAGGATACCTGAGATAAACCAACTTTTAAGGAAGAGAGGTTTAAAAATAAAACAGGAAAGGTTTATTTTGGCTTATGGTTTCAGAGGGTTCAGTCCATGGTCACTAGGCTCCATTTCCTTGGGCCTGTAGTGATGCAGTACATCATGGTAGGGTGCACATAGCAGGAAAGATGCTCACCTCATGGAAACCTGGAAGCACAGAAATAGGAGGGAATAAAGTCTTAGCAGCCCCTTCAGTGCCACATCCCCAGTAACCTCACTTCTCTAGTCCCTTTCTCCTGAAGGTCACACCACCTCCCAGTGACACCACAGGTTGGGACCAAGCCTTCCATAGGGTATACGCCAGGTCCAAGCTCTGGCACCAGGTGTAGTTGTTTTATTTAGTGTCCATTGTCTTGCAGAAAATGACTTGGCTATCCTGCCTGTCTTGTTTCTGATGCCCTCCCCAAGGACCGGTCCCCACACTCTGTGACATTGCTTGGCACCTCTCCTCCCTGGGCCCATTCTGTCCCACCCTGCAGCACTCAGTGCTGGGACTTTCAGTTTGGCTCAACACCGAGACCAACGTAATCAGACCCCACAAGGTCTCTCCTGGCTCGAGGTCAAGTCCCCACACCGTGGTTTCCCACTGAGGGCCTGCTGGCATCGACTGCTCCTGTGCCAGCCCTAAGCCTCATCCCTTCCACAGTGTTTCTCTGCACCTGCTGACTCTGCCCCGGATACTCAGCTCCCAGTCTCTCCTCACCTGTGGCTTAGCATATGCTGCTCCTCCAGCCCGGAACATTCCAGGACTCACCCATATTGGCCCCTCAAAAATTGACCTGGGTGTCGCTTCTTCCAAGAAGTCTCCATTCTCTCCCAGGTATGCTGTCTCTTGTTGCCTCTTGTGGTGACATGTGTCACAGCTGCTTGCCTGTTTCTCCTGGGGGATGAGACTTGGAGGACATACATTGTATTTGCTTTATGTCTGTGCTTCAGTGCCTGGTGCTGTGCGTAGGAGGTGGTCCCTACCTTGTCCAAGGTAGGGACTACAGGGCTTCACCACCGTGAGAGCCCTGTCTTGACCTCTGAAGAGCTTACTTAACCTCTTCCATTTCTGAGAATTGGAGGAGAACCCCAGTATTCACATTGGAGGTTTAATGGTGAGCATCAGCAAGAAACGGCTCATAGAGTGATAGTCCTGTAATACAGGCTCAGGATGTGTGTCTGTCCCTTGCCAAACATAGTGACACATGCCTGTAACCTCAGCATTGTGGGAGATGGGGGCAGGGAGTCATAATTGAAGTCCAGCCCGAGCAGTTCAGCTATCACATATTCACGTCAAGCCTGGGCAGTTTAGCAACTCAACAAGATTCTGTCTTTAACAACAACAACAACAACAACAAAGGTGGGATGTAGTTCAGTGTGAAGACTCTTGTGAGTTCAATCTTCAGCACCACAGAACATCCACCAAACTAGGAACGAAGGGAGCCAGCTGATCGTGTGCTGGGCATTGTCCAAGGTGTTGGGGTCAAAACAGTGAACAGAGCCAATACAATCTCTGCCCTCCTTGGGCTGACTGGATGGGGCCAAAGGTGACATTCTAAGTACAGAATGGGTGGAACTGGAGAGGAATGGAATGGAATGGAGTATGGTTGAGTGGAATAGGGTAGGGTGGGATGGAACGGGGTGGAGTGGGGTGCAGTGACGTGAACAGGAGTGGAATGGGGTGGGTTGCAGTGGAGAGGGGTGCAGTGGAGAGGGGTGCAGCAGAGAGGGGTGCAGTGGCGTGGCACTGAGCAGCACCGAGTCCAGCCAATGCCTTCAACCCAGCACCCTCCTTCCCCAGCGCTGAGTGCCCTGAGATGAGTTCTGAGCGTGGGTCACCCAACAGAGTTTCGTGCCTCTGGCTCTCACCCTCCCCTCCACCAGGCAGCAGTTTTCCCCTTTGCACAGGTGCTGAGAACACGGCCTACCCAGAAGCCAGGGGAGATTCTGTGTCGGGTGTGGCCCCGTGCAGGGCCTGCATGGTTAGCAGCAGCTGATCTGCCCTGTGCAGCTGGGGTTTCTCTTCCTCCTGGCTGAAGAAGACTCCAGCTTTTCCCAACGGCACTGCTTTGTCCACAGTGCCGCCCTGAGGTCAGGGGAGCAAGGCAGGGCACGTGCCATGTGCCTGGGTCCTCTGGGGATGGAGAGGTACCGGGAGGCTTTGCAAATCGAGATCTAGAGGTCCTGCTTCCAGGAGTTATAAATAAACAGGAGCTCACTGGCTTGGGCACCCGGCAGGCTCATCTTGCTGCCCATTCTCTCTTCTGAGCTCCAGAGATGTGGGCTGCAGGGGTCACCTGCCAGCCCCAGCCCCGTGGCCTCCCACATCTTATTGCTCCTGTGCTTCCCACACCCCTGTCCCAGCACCCTCCTACCTCCCTGTGCTGGCTTCACGGTGTCCACCTCTGCTGCCCAAGCCTGCCCATCTCTGCTCACCCTGCTCCTCTTTCATGTCTTTTCCTTCCCTGCCTTCTGGATTTACAGTCCCCCTGCCCCATTCCATTTTATTGCTCTATTGGTTTTACATGAACATTTAATTTAGCAAAGCAAGAGCGAGGTGACATCTTTCCCTCCCATCAATTAATACCACTTTCTAACCCTGTGCATTGAGGCTTTCTGTTTCTTCAGTTTTATCTGTTTTACCTAACTGTCAATTAGGTGTTAAGGTAACTCCTTTATGCAGTTAGTCCTTATTTACTTCACCTTTGTAATTACCTATTTCTTCACCCGCATTTCTACTTGAATCTCAGGTTTTCTGGGATGATTTCCTAGTACTTGAAGGTTGTTCTCTAGGATTCCCTTAGGTGAGGATCTGCTTGTTATAACTTCTCTTAATTTTTATCTGAAACAGTATCTGTCAATCCATTGCTGTGTCTTAGTGACTTTCCTGCTGCTGGCACACAGTAACCACTACTAGCACTCAGCAACTGGCACCCACAACTTAAAGGAAGAGGGGTTGGTCTCAGCGCCCACTTTCAGTCCCCAGCTCCACCCAGAAGCACAGGGCTGAGGGGCTGGTGGAGAAGGTGCTCAGCGCACAGTGGCTGGGAAGCAGAGACAAAGGGGGGAGCTGGGGACCAGGATCAGACTCTTCTGGTCACCCCCTCCCTCTCCAGGCCCCAGCTCCCGGCGCAGTTGGCCCCGAACCCACCCACGGTGAGTCCAGTGCTGAGCACAGTGCCCGGGCCTGTTCACCTTCCATACACATGAGAATCTTGGGGGACACTTCGGATCTGCACAACATGGTGCTATGACAACGTCATCCACTGGGTGAAAACACCCCCCCCCCGTCTCTCTCTGTCTCTCTCTCTTTCTGCCTGCCTGCCTGCCTGTCTGCCTGTCGCTCAGCTCTGGAGGTCCAGGGAGTGCAATGCCTAGGGCCTGGAATCTTGCTGGGTTGCAGCATGGTGGATGGAGGGTGTCACACAGTGACAGCCAGGCAGCAGCAGAGTACGGCTGTCTGCAGCACTGGAGCTGGCACTGAGAAACCAGCTGCCAACTGCTTCGAGACCATCCGTGATCCGGGCTCTGCTACCAGAATTGCATGGGGCAGGGCTCTTTCATCACTGTGCAGGAGCTGGGGAGTTACAAAGAACTGAGAGCTCGGTCTTCCACTGATTCTGGAAACTTCCTTTGCCTTCTAGAACCTCAACTGAACATATGCAAGTCCTTGTCCCATCCTCTCTGTCTTTGCTCCTGTGCCACATTCTGGGTAAAGTCCACAAAGGGAATACCCAGATCCCTAATTCTCTCTCCAGCTGTGTTAATCTGATGTTAATCTGTCAGTGCTGTCTCTCTCTGTCCCCCTCTCTGTCCTTGCTTTTTAGCACTGGAAATTGAATCCAGGGTCTTTGTACTGAGCCACATTCCTCACCACTTTAAATTTTGCTTATTTTGATACCAAGTCTTACTGGGTCACTGAGTTATCCAGACTGGGTTTAAATTTGTGATCATCCCTCCAGTGCTCCCAGACCCCATAGAAGAGATTGTACTTTCAAAGAGTATGTTTCTCATTTATATAGTGACTACCTGATTTGCTTCTCCAACTCCCTTTGGTCATTTTTAATAGTCTCTCATTCTTTAGCTGCACCTTCAGTTACAACCTCTATTTCTTCCAGTCTCTGAGACATCTGTACTTCATACTGTATGTGCCTTGGTTCCCGTAAGGCCTGGGTCCACTGTCTGCTGTTGGATAGCGCCCTCACGCGTAGTGCTTGCGTCCTGTGTCTTGTGATTACTCTTTTCATGTGAGTCCTTTTCCTTGTAGCTTCCTGTGGGAAGTGTTAGGCCCGAGCCCAAGGCAAGTTACCCCAGAAAGGTTTTCTCTGCTTGTTAGTGGAACCCAAACACAGCTCTCCCAGTCTGAGCAGAGTTCCTCTCCCTGCCATGCCTGGACCCCTGCTGCAGATGCCTGGTGCTGGACACACGACTCTGTACGTTGGTGACTTTCCCTCCCATTTCCCCCTTTCTGTGCCTATGACCCTGTGAAGGCCCCACAGCCTGCAGAGAGCGAGCCTGGTCTTTGCCCCACTCGGGTTTGTTCTACGATTAGCCTCTGCAGCTTCTTCTCCTCCTCCTCCTGTCCTCACTCTCATTCCTGCCATGTGCCTGGGACACCCCAGCTTCTCTACCCCACCTTTGCTATCCTGGGCCCGAGGTGGTGCCCCCTTTTGGACCCACATGCACTGTGGGCTGAGGCCCCGAGGCAGGGCTGGTCAGTGCTCTTGTGGTACTCTGAGCCGAGGCTGAGTCAGGCCTGGTGTGAAGTTCGTGTGCCCACAGGCGGAGGACGCCGAGTTCATCGGCCACATGGCTCAGGCCGGGCCACCTCCACTCCTCTGCTGCTCTTCCTGACCTCTGGCAACTTCCCTTCCTTTCTTGCCACTTCCAGCATGCTTTTTTTTTTTTCTTTTTTCTTTTTTTCTTTTTGTCTCTTTGAGACAGGGTTCAGGCACATGGTCTTGAACTCACTTTGTAGCCCATGCTGGCCTCAAACTCACAGCAATCCTCTTGCCTCAGTGTCCCAAGTGCTGAGATCATGGGCCTGCACCACCACACCTAGCAACATGCATTTTTAAGAATGGTGTGAAATACGAGACAAAACACCAGAGGACCAGAACTGGAGGGGGAAAAGTGGATTTTGCTTCCATCTTCAGAGCTTCTGGTCTGGAGTGGCTGCTCCGGGACTGGGCTGGTGGCCAGTACAGCAGGACAGTGGCCAGGCCTGTGACCAAGGTACTTACCACACAGCAGAGGGACACAGAGAGCTGCAGGCCGGTGTTGGCTGCTTCCTCCTCCTGCTGCTTTTTCTCCACACACCCCAGTCCCCCAAAAACACTGTGTCCCATGGCTGCACCCACACACCCACCTGTGCCGCCATGACGCTCCACCAGGAGGCAGCCTCAGCTGCCACACGCAACACCCTGCAAAGCTGCAAGGGGCGTCCCCAGGGCTCCCAAACCTGCCCCTATCGTGTCCCCCAGCTGGGTCAGGTAGGAAGGGAGAAGAAGCAAGGATGTGGAGGTGGGAGGGGAACAGACTAGGGGCCCCTGAGGGGAGCCGTGGGCAGGGCCAGGGTAGGGTACTCAGTATGGGCTCCAGGGTACTCTTCGGACAGCTGAACTACAGTCCTCCATTTACTCGGCACCTGCTGTGTGCACATGGGAGCACAGTGGCCAATAGACCCATTTCCATGGGGTTGCTTAGCACCTCCTCCTGTCCCCCAGAAATCCAGCTTGCCTCAGCTCCCACAAGGCACCCCGGCTGTATCATGTGGGGCAGTTCCCACTTCCCAGTCCCAGTGCCCCACTTCTCACGCTGACCTCTGCTGAGAGCCTCTGCACCCCACATCCTCAGCACAGGGTGCAGCGCCTTGCTGCCCTCTCCTCCCCAGAGGCCCCCAGGGGGCTGTACTGTGCTGTGAAGGAGACTGGGCCCTCTCAGGGCCTGGGGGAGCAGACATACTAGTGACACAGCTACTGGGGCTCCCCCCACACCCCTGTAGCAGCGCCCCGCTTCCTGGAGACCAAAACCACAAGTGGCACGTAGAAGGTGAGGTGCTCGTGGGCTGGGCTTGGTTGCCTGTGTGTGGGAGCCAGCGGTGGAGAGAGACACGAAGAGGAGCAGGTGGCCCACGGCACCCAGGCCACATCCACGCAAACCTTGGATGGCGCTGCCCGCGGCCCGGCACGAGTAGCCATCGGAGATGGCGTCCGCCATGTGGCTCTTCCTCGGCCTCGCTGGGTGGCTGACAGCAGCACTCTCAGGTACCTTCTGTCCCTGTCTGCCGCCGAGCCAGCAGGCCAGGCCCTGGGCTCTGGGCCCATGTAGTCACTCTTGTTGAGCTTTCAGTCTGGGCACTGCTGGGGACCGGGAGGCCCTGGGTGTGATGGAACCAGACCTGTCCCCAGAGAGGCCTCGTGTGACAGAGACAATGGAGCAGCATACTCTGTCACAGAGTGGGTCCTGGGGCTGGACGTGGAGGCACAGCCCTCACCCATGGGTGAACGGCCACCCGCTCCCCTATTTCTTGACAACTGATAGGAAGGAACCTCCTTCCAGACAGGGCCATGACAAGATCAAAGCTGGGCTTGGGAGTTGACAGGGGAACGGGGGCTCCTGAGAGTCATCACTGTGGCCAGGAGCCTGGGCACAGACTGCTGGGTAGTTTGGGGCACAGACCACAGGGAGCAACCAGAGCTGGGCCTTTCTGGGGCTCTCACACTGGGTGGGAAGCTGGGGTGAAGAGCTAGGCAGGCATAGAGCTGCCGGTGGCCTCTGTATCCGTTGGCTCCAAGCGCCGAGCTCAACCCAGCTCAGGGCTGTGTGGATCACCATGGCCCCCAGGCCTGGACCCCAGGTTTTCTGAGCTCAGGCGAGAGATTGGGGGCCCCCAACTCCCCCAGCAGTGTCTGTCTCATCCCATGCATCCCCATTCCCCATCTTATGTGTGGTTTTCAAGCTGTGTTGATGTCAGCTGACTGACTGTTTCCTAACACAGGCTCAGTTAGCGAAGGAACATTTCTGTCAGAGCTGTCACTGGCCATTGATGAAAGGCAGAGTGGGGAGGCTGGGAAAGAACAGCTGGGCCCAAGACACGCACAGCTCTGGCCAAAAGCCCCCAGTGTTCAGAGGGCCAGGGCCCCAAGCCATGGAGGCCCATGCCATGCTCCAGGGGAGACGTGGAGGTGGTGCAGGCCCGGGGCAGGGCTTCCTCCCGGACCTTGAGGGAGTGAGGAGCAGCTTCTCTCTGTGTGAACAAGGGTACTGCCTCTTGAAACTCCAAGGGTCATTGAGGGAGAGGTCGGGGATCACTGAGGAGGAGGAAGGAAGGGTTTTGCAGGCAGAGAGGAGGTGGCCCTGGAGCAGCCCATGTCCCCTTCTGGCTGACTGTGGCTCCTCACACTTGCCCCTCTCCACACACCCCCATAGGGCTGGCAGCCCCGGGGCCTCAGGCAGCTCCCTCTGCTGGGGTGACCTGGGCTCTGGCCCAGTCTCTGATGGCCCCTTCATGTTGTGGGTGGCAGGGCTAAGAGACCGGAGCCTTATGTTTGCGGTTGGCACTCCTGGAGTCTTGGGGTGTGCATGCTGCACCTCTGTGCCTCAGTTTCCTAAGGACAGAGGGGTGAAGGACTCTCTGGGAGTGAAGGACAGAGGGGCCAAGCCAGAAGCCCTAGACAGAAGGCCCACCGGGATCCCACCTCTGAGCGTTTTCCGCCGGCCCTCCAGGCCCTCAACCCCAGTCCTACCTGCACTGTGGCTGGGAGGCTCCTTGAGGGCTGCTTTTGAATGCTAGAAAGGCAGTTTGGGTAACTTGAAAACAGTAATATTCTGGCTTGCATAGCTTGTGAAAGCCCATGTGTTCTGTCCCACTCCCCAAAGACACCAATTTCATGTCCATAATTAAAAACTTAATGTACCTGCTGCTCCACTGACTTGTGAATTCCACATGCAAATTGCCCAGTGTGTTTGCTTTCAGTCCTGGGCATTGGGTTCAAGGGCACCCTGCCCCTAAGAGCTACATCCCGGCCTTATTTTTTATTTTGAGACTGTGCCTCACTGTGCTGCCCCAATCTATCTGCCTCAGCCTCCCCAATGCCCTGCACTGTGTAGGCCTGGTTCACGATACCCAGCCAAGCCCAGTAATTTAACAATGACTTTCGGGGACCTTCGATTAACATTTGAGCCAATTGAGACGAATGGAGGACACTTCCATAAATAACTAATGCCCCTAACATTTGTAGCTAATTAGGTGTTTCAGGCCCAGAGCATTTGAAATGTGGTGGTTCATATCGAGACACAGAAAATATAAAACATACCAGGCCGTGGAGACGAGTTTCCAGGGGAGTGTGGCATCTCCTGAATGAGTTGAGTGTGAGTCACGGGCTGAAGTCACGGTATTTTGTGTATGTGGGTGACATGCATTTTACTATCACAATGGAGTTTACTGCTCCTTTTGACTTTAAATGTGAGGGCCGGTAATTTAGCTCAGCAGCATAAGTGCCTGCCTGGCAGTTGCAAGGTTGTGAGTTTGATCCCCAGTACCAAAAAACAAAACAAAACAGACTTTAAATGTGGCCGTCTGAAGACTGGCAATCATGCATGTAGCTTGCGTGACATTCGTGTGGATCAGCACTGTTGCTCATAGCCTATGCTGCACCCCTGGGTCTGAGGAATCTTATATTCAAAGGCAATGGAGCCCAGGAACCCTGCGTGGCAGGTGAAGGCCCAGCACTGAGCCCCTGCCCAATCCTGGGAACCCCACTTTAGTACAGAATAGCAAGCAAAGCCTTGCCCAGGATTCCAGAGGGTGCTTTCAACACACGCAAGGCAACTCTTTGGCTCTTCATGTTCTGGTGATGTCTGTGGGCACTGTGGTTCACCTGAAATTTGCCCTGATGCCAATCACCCCATGCCACTGAGAAATCTCATGGCCACTCACCCCGAAGCCTGTAGGATGAGGCCCGGACACAAACGCTGTGGCTTCCGTCTGTTGCGTCAGGTGCTTTCCTCCAGGGCCCTGCTCCAGCCTCGGTCCTGGACACAAAGCCACCAATGGCCAGGATGGTCTCTGCTTCTGGTTCAGCCATGCACAGCCGTGCACAGTGTGGACCTCACTGGCTTTGGCTGGGGCTCGGGGTGGGAGGGCAGGGAGGATAGAGCAGCTTCTGCTGAGGCCCTGCCAGCCACCCGGCAGCTCTCACATGGGAGGAAAGGCTTTGTGCAGCAGGAAAGCATGGCCGAGACGCAATGCAAAAATGAGCATGACACAACCAGAGCCCGGCCCTGGCTGCAGCCAGATGTCATGAAACAGCCTGAGCGACAGAGGCCTTCAGGCCCGGCCCAGGACACCTCTGCTCCAAGCACCCAGAGATAGGACTGTGACTTGCTGAGCGTGATGCGGCACGCCGGGCATCTCAGCACTCAGGAGATTGAGATAGGAGGATTGTGTGAGGCCAGCCTGGGCTACACAACTAATTCAGGGCCTGCCTGAACTATTTGCCTCGTCCCTGGACTGAGCCTAGAGAAGCCACCTGCCTAGGCCTGGGGCATCATAGAGGTGAGGGTCTCAGCCTGGGTAGTCCCGGAAGCCCCTGCCATCCCTGGCAACCAGGATGGTACCTGAACCCATGTCTCCCCTGTTCAACTCTGGGAAACTGAGTCCCTGTGGCCTGAAGAAGAGAAGGATCCTGGGCTGGAGTGGGGGGGGCACGGATACTTAGAGTCAGCTCTAGGTCCTCACCAAGGGTAAACTCAGCAAGGTGCTTCTTCTCTCTGGACCTAATTTCTCTGATTTGTCCCTGGAAAAATACTTTTTTTTTCTTTTTCTGTGTTGTGCTACTGGGGATTGACCTCAAGGCTTTCACACTGAGCTACAGTCCCCCATCCTTTTTTATTTTTTATTTTGACATTGTTTTACTAAGTTGTAAAGTTGTCCAGGCTAGGCCTGAACTTGAAATCCTCCTGTCTCAGCCTCCCAGAGTGCTGGGATGACAGATGTCCACCACCAGGCCCAGCAAAATGATTAAATTAAACACTCAGGACTCATACTGAAGATCCTGGACTCTGAGAATGTCCTGGAGCCTCGTGGGCATGGGGGACAGAGCTGGCAGGTGGAGTGCCCACCCCAGGCAGGCCAGGATCGCAGGCCCGGCAGGGATGAAGATGGAACAGGCCGGGGCTCTGTTCCAGCTCTGCTCAGTCCCAACCCTTGCGTCTGTGCCACACACTGGGCCGTCACGCAGCACTCTGAGCAGGGATGTGGGTTTAGACGACGTTTCTCGCTGCCCAAGCCAAGTGCAGGGTTCGGACACGACCCTGACCGCTGTGTGCGCAGGCAGAGGCCATGGTAGCGGAACACATCCACACTCACAGTGCCCATGCACAGATGAGCATCCAGGATCCAGCAAAGTGACAGCAGCGAGCGAGGGCCTGGCTCCAGGCTGGGGCTTTTCCCCAGACACCACGGAGCCTGGGCACAGCAGGATGGGCCCTGTAGCAGCAGAGGAGGCCTAGGGCGCTGCCCTCTCCCAACAGCCAGCACTGCAGTCCTGGGAGGGGGTGAGGCCCCCTCCGTGCATTTGTTCTGTCCCTCCAGGGGCGCTGGGCACCTAGGCCTTGTGTGCAGCTGGCGGGCAGGGGCTGGCCCACAATCTTTGGTCCCTGGTTGCACAAAGGTCTCTTATTCCAGCAGTTTCCCTTCCTGGGAGCTGTGGGAACAGCAAACTCAGATGCTCCGGGTGCCGTGAGAGGGGGTCCTGCCTCTTCCTGCAGGCGTGTGGCACCCCGGATATGTATCCTCCCTGCTCAGGCCCTGCTGGTGGTGCACCCTGCCCAGTCTCGTTGTCGTTGGGACATCGAGGGTCTCAGGCTGGGGTGTGGGCCTCTGGGTTTCTCTTCGTCTCCTCACTCACTGACCAGCATCTTCGAGCATAAATATTCCGATCTTCCCACACCTCCGCCTGCTAGTTGTGACACTAGGGCTGATCCTTGCCTGGATAAAGGTGGCCTGATGGTGGCATTGGGACCCTGTCGAC
>PVJX010043869.1:0-13449 GCA_004027295.1 Dolichotis patagonum
TGGGTGTAGTTTTATTTTGGTTATGGCTGTTTGGAGTTCTATATGCTTCACTTATCCAGATGTCTGTTTCTCTTCTCATGTTTGGGAAGTTTTCAGCTATTACTTCTGTAAATATCCTCTTGATATCATTTGGGCTGTCCCCTTCTTTTTCATTTATCCCTATTAATCTTATGTTATTTTTCTTTGTATCATCTTGCAGCTGTTGAATTGTTATTTCCTGATTCTTTGTTATTTTTAAAAGATCTTGTCTTTCCTGCTCACTAGCTGCAATCTTATCTTCGAGGTCTGAAATTCTATCTTCACTTTCATTGAGGTGGTTTTTACAGCTTTCAATAGAATTTTTGATTTCCTGTATATCTCTTTGAATCTGCTTTATGCATTCTGTTTGTTTCTTCTATTGTTCTTTCAGGGATTCTATCTGTTTGCTTTGTTCCTCTAATTTTTTAGCTGTGTTTTCACTAGATGCGTTCACTATTTCTTTCACTGTTTTTATCAATTCTTCTTTTACCTGGGCAAGTATTTCTGGTTTGAATTTCTCCATAGCTTTCCCTCTTTGCATATTTATTTCATTTGATATCATTTCAGACATTTCAAGTGTATGTCTTCTTTTTTCTTCTATGTACACAGCTTCTAAGCTTTCTTGGGGAGGGCTAGGGCTTTGAGCCTGCCTTTCGTTCTTTCCTTTTGTCATTTTTCTATATTTCCTTACTTTGAGTGGTGTTCCAAAGCTTTCTCTGCATGTGTGGCGAATTACCTCTTACACCCTCAGTTCCTGGAGGGGCAATGGCTCCCCCACAGGCTCTTGGCTTCCTCACAGGGTCCTAACTCCCCTCTGTGGGCTTCTGGCTCCCTAAGTTGTAAGGCGAATGCTGGGTGTGGCCACCCTGGAGCCTGTGGAATCTCTGGCAGGCCAGGCCACCATGCTTTGTCCCAGGCAGGTCTCCAGGAGGTTCCCTGTGAGTAAAGGGCCTACAGGTCCCAAAGAGTCAGGCCAGAATGTTGGTTTCTGAAAAGTTCCCAGTCCCAAACAGACCTGGCCAAGATGCCAGTCTCCACAATATTCCCAATCCAAACAGCCTGTGCCACTCTGTGGATCAGAGAGGTTCGGGTCCCAAAGAGACAGGCCGCGATGCTGCTTTCTGGGAGACTTCCTGGGGGTGAAGGGCGGGGCTACAGGCCCAAACAGACCTGGCCCAGATGCAGGTCTCCAGGCAGTTCCCTGCGGATGAAGGGCGGGCCTACCAGTCCCAAACAGTCGCGCCGAGATGCAGGTCTGCACAGACTTTCACTCCAAGTAGCCCAGGCCACCCTGCGGGTCCGAGAGGCTCAGGTCCCAAAGAGACAGTGAAGATTTGTTTAAAAAGATGTTTTGGTTTTGTTTTGAAGACTGCGCTTTCCTTAAGGTACATGAATTCTCATGAATTATTGTAGGTAAAATGACCTTTCATAGTAGACTTTTCATATCTTCCTATAATTATCTACTATATTAACTTTATTTATTTATATGTGTTTACTGCTACTGCAGTACTAATGCACATTAATTTAACTTGTATTATCATAAATCAACTCGTTAAAGATTCTTAAATGATCATCATGAAGAACAATAAATTGTCAACCTTCTAAATTAAGGTTCCCCAACCTTAGAAGTCTTGACATTTGAGCTGCAGAACTCTTTATTGTGTGAGCCATTCTGTACACTGCAGGATGCGTACCAGCATCTTTATTTTCTACCTAGTAGAGGCCAATAGCACCTCCTCCTTATTTAGGTGATCAAAATGTCTCTCAACTAAACATGGGCAAAGAAATCATGAGCAACTCAATGATTGAGATTATCTAAAGCAACTAAGCAATTGATAGCAGAAAAAAAATGGCTGTAGAATTGGGAAATGACTATAAAAACAATGCAGTTGGCATTGACCTCAGTATTGGGGGAATGGCTGAAGCCTAAAGAAATTTAAGGAGTTTGTTAGCATAGGCTTAATGGACAATAAGGGAAATGCTATTAACAGCTGGATGAAAGGAAACCTGACTTCTGTACCAGATGAGCAATTAAAAAATTAGTGCACACAGTAACACATAAAAGAGAAAAGACTTGTCTAATAGGCAGAATAATGGGCCTCCTAAAATGTCCACATCTGAATCTCAGGAATTTTTTAGGATCTTACCTTATTCAACAAAAGGACTTTGCATATTCTTAAGGGTGTAGGTATTGAAATGGAGAGATTATCCTAGGTTACCTAAATAGTCATAATCTGATCATATGAGTCTTTAAAATTACAGAAAATTTCCCAGTTGAGGTTGATAAATGGGTGATGTGATTTTAGAAATTCAAGGAGATATGATGTTGACACCTTTGAATATAGAGAGAAGGATTTCTGGCCCTGAAGCAAGGCCAGCAGATTGCTGTAGCTGTTGGTTTCAAACAGGAGCCTAAAGAGAATTCTTTCTGTGGTCTGGTGGACATTTCAGAACTTTGGAAATGTAATGGTCAATCCATCAGAAAGAAATAGCAGGTGAATATAGTGGACTTCAGGGGGCCTGAGAGGGAGAGACCCTGGCGCCTCGGGACCTGCACCATGCGATTAACCGGGGGTGCCTGGAGAACAAGGAACTCCTCCCCTCTCTGGGGGTGGCTGAGAGTGTGGCAGACTTTTGGCCACCTGAAGGAGAGAGACCCCCTGGTGTGTCAGGACCTGCACCGTGTGGTTGACTTGGGGTTCTGGGAGAACAAAGAGCTCCACCCCTCTCTGGGGCGCAGCTGAGACTGTGGCAGACTTTCAGCGGCCTGAAGGAGAGAGACCCTGGTGTTTTGGGACCTGCACTGTGTTGTTGACTCAGGGTGCTGGGTGAACAAAGAACTCCTCCTCTCTCTGGGGGGCGGCTATGATCCTGCTGGTGGGCAGGCTGAGAATCAGACATCTCATGTCGTGCTGTCCCATGCCCCCCCCTTTAGCAAGTGGGAGCCAGTTAACTACACATCTTGTGAAAAAATTGGCTATGGTATTTAGTATGAGCTCCCCATATGCAAAGATATGGACAACCATTTGGAAGAAAACAAGAGACAATATGACAGATAGTGAAGATCCCTGTTGTGTAGCTTTGAAATTTATGCTTTCTTAAGTCCCATTCTGTTCTGTTTTGTTGTGTTTAATTTTACCCCCTTAAAATAAAATATAAATATAAATATAAATATAAATATAAATATAAATATATATATGTGTATATATATAAAATAATGGAAAAGAAAGTACTCTAAAGGATATAATGGCATGTATGTTTAAGTGTGTAAGGTAGATGACTCCATTACTGTTTTTGTTAGAATGTTGAGCAGAACTGTTAATAGTCTCACTGCTTGAATGTCTACTTTGTGTGCTTTAATTTTGTAACTTAAACAACTATTTCCAATGATGACAGTATGTAACTTATGAAGTGGTGATTTCTTAGTGTTTTTGTTTTTGTTTTGTTGTTGTTCTTGTTCTTTTACTTTTTGCCTTTGGAATTCTGTATTATTGCTACCCTTTTTCTGTTTTGTTTGGTTGTTTTCTTTTTTGTTTTTTCTCTTTAAATAAAATAAAAAAAATAAAAATAGAGAGAAGGATTTCATAAGCCAAGAAACATGGGCAACCTCTGCCTTTGTTCAGAAAGGAACAGAGTCCTACCAGCACCTTGATGTCATCCCAGTGACCCCTTTGTCAGATTTCTGATCTCAGAATAAAAATTTGACCTGTGTCAGATTTCTAACCATGTAAGATAAAAGATTTATCATCAGTCTGGTAAGGTTGTGATAATAGTACTTTGTTTTGTTAGCAACAGAAAATGAATACAAACTGTTTAATAAATGTGAGGGTATTGCAGATGAATACATTACTTTAGCTTATCTAGATGGGTCCCATCTTAATCACATGAATTCAATTTTGAAGAATCATTTTGTGCACGATAAACACATGTAATTTTACTTGCTAATTTCAAAAAATACTAATAAAATGCATGGAAATGCATGAAACACTTTCAGCTCTAGTCAGAGATGTGACCATATGAAAGAGTGTCATGTTTTCATCATATAGAGTTAGCTGGGAGAGCTTAACCAAGGCCACTGTAATGGTGGATACATCAGATCACCTAGAGAAATTGGTAAGTTTATCTAAGCCACTCAGTAGGGAGCCATGGTCCTTCCTTTGTGAACATCCTCAGCCTGTGCAAGAGAAGGACATGGAGGCGGTGTGATTGCTACACCTGCCTGGGAGAGAAGGAGTGTAGCCTGTTTACAATTTAAGGGAAGAGAAGGAGCTTGCTGTCCTCTCCTTTTCCTCTTGTTGCTTCTGCTGTCTTCTGCCACCATGAACTGTTGTCCTTGTGCCACACCACCCTGTCTTGGAGCCAGCTGATTATGGACTGAAACCTCCAAAAATTGTGAGCTACATAAACCTTTCCTCATTTAACTTTGGGTGTCAGCTATTTTATTCCAACAACAAAACAAAAGGTAAACTAAGACAACCAGGAAAGGCAAAGATGGCCTTACTGATAAGTTTGAGGCTTGATGCCAGCTGCCTATTGATCCCTTATTTCTTCCCCACATGTCCTCCACCACCAGAGAATTGCACAGAATACAACAGGGTAAATTCTCAATATGTTTGCACACAGATATATGCAAATGCCTAAGATTATAAATTAAATACTTCCATTAAAGTCTACTTAATGCTCTAAATACATTCATATACTAATTATTGTGGTTCATTTATCATAACATAATGAAATATTACTAAAATTATTCCTATTTTGCAGGCTAAAAACTAAGATTTTTGATGGTCACACAACTTTCTGAGAGCTACTACAGGGAGGTAGCAGGATGGAGGCACACTACTGTGGCTTCACTTTGGTTGAATCATTCTTCCCTGCCAACACTCAGCAGATGCATGAACATGGTTGGTCAATAAATCTATGATATTTTACTATTTCAATCAGAAAATGTATGGTTAAAGTTTTTAAAAAGCAGGGAAATATGTACGGGACAGAAAGATATAATAGCACTTATCTTTCATGTCACTGTCTCATTGTGGGGCTTTTAACTGTAATACTAAGAATGCACTGAACAAATAGGTCTCTCCCAGCTGTACTCATACCACACACATTTTCGGCTGAAATATTTAATTTTTCCAGGAAAGAATTTAACAACCACTAAATGAAGATACTTTGCATACTTCCTGCAGATCAAAAGTCCAGAAATGGCAAATTAAGACTTTGTGACTTAAGTTCCAAGTTCCAGTGTCACATTAAGGCAATAGTATGCTTTTGAAGAGCTTGCTGTCACTCAAGTTCCACGCTACCTTGTAGGACAGTTTAGGAACAATGGCCACTCAACATACTCAAATGTTCTTGAGTGTATTTTGAAGTACATGAACCCTTGCTATTAAAGCTGGATCGTTCCTGGCATCCTGGCCTTGATCCCAAAGTTTCCAAAGATATCCAAAGTTTCCTGGATAGCTATTTAATCCATCCCACATAAAAAGAATTGGGGTGAACCTTATAAAAAAAAGAAATTGAATTGGCTGATACCAGGGATCAGCATTCAATGAACTTACAATTTGTTCTTTTGGAAAATAATTTCAACTTATTATATCAAATCTATAAAGCTGATTTCTTCAGTCTCAATGACATCACTATAGCTACTAGAATTTTCTGCAAATCAGTCATTTTACAAAACATTTGCATACAAACCCTTTTTATAAACCGTCCTCAAAATCTTATCAAGCATTCACAGATAATTCAAGTTCTGTAAATCAGCCTGAAAACCTTAATTTAGAGCACAGTGATGTTGACACCAAAGTGAGATACAAACAATTTGGAACTACTTCAAGGTCAAAACCTATACCTGTAACCCCAGAAGCTGTCATCATGGGTCCAATATTACATCAAACAGAATCAAGGTGCAGTGTAAGGTTATATCTCTTCTCATGAGTTGTGGGTAGAAGGAAATATGTTGAAAAGGAATAAAATTTTAAAACATATTTTTGGCACATCACTTTGTCTGACAATTGGAAGAAGTATATTTATGTGCAGAAAGAGGTTTTCTTTAAGGTATTTCCACCCTTGACTCGACAGTAAGGAAATAGCCTGGTGTTAACATCTGCTGGAATAAAGCCCAAATATTTTCTCTTATTCCATTTGCTTTTTGTGGCTGCAACACCCAGGAGAGAGACTTCATGTCCAACCTGTGTCTAGTGCTGAGTGTGGCCGAGTAGAAGCCGTGTGACACTCAGGGCACTTAGGGCACGGGTGCTGGATAAATACTTTTACAAATTCAAGTCAACTTCTCCACAAGTCACTGTGTCTTTCCTCTATCATTCCTCCAATTTTTGAGCCATTTCTGAATCATATGAGCAATTGAGGAAGAGATAATTCTCTAAAAGAAAAAAATTAATTTTCTCATTCCAGGCCTTTAAGTATGGTATCATTTTATCTAGAATCGGATATTCCAGATCTGATCTATGATCAGAAAGGTACTATCATCCTTGAAGTCTCAGCTGAAGCACTACACTTTTTACAGATTTCCCTACCTTGCCCTTTCAATATAGCAATTATATATTGCCCTGATTTATTTAATTAGAATATTATAGTCAACACAGAAGATCAGAAAAGACTTTATTAGCCAAGGCTTTCAGAAAGAGAAAAATTAGAAGCCCCAATAGAGATAAAGATAGGATGTGATTAATTAGAGGAATTGTTAATGCCACTGTGGGACAGAGAAGTTCCATGATACGCTATCTTCATGCTGCAGAATCACCTGTGGAGTACTACAAGAACGATGGACCACAGAGCCAGAACAGCTGATTGTGCAACTCTTAGTCTAAGAATGAAAGCTTGAAAACCACAGGGGCAACTGGTATAAATCCCAGAATCCAAAGGCCAAAGAACTTAGATTTCTGATGCCCAAGAGCAGTAAAAAAAGGAAATGCCAGGAGTGAAAGAGCACACATGAGATACAACACCTTTCCTCTTCCTTTGTTCTATGTGGGCCTTAAACCTGTTGAATGGTCCCCGTATGCCTTGCTTGAGGGTGACTCTTCCCTTATCACTCTGTTAATTCAAATACCAATCTCCTCAGAAGACATCTTCATGGACATACTACAAAACAGCTCACCAGCTATCTGGGCATCCCTTAATCGAGTTGAGCTGACACCAAAAATTAACTATCACAAAGACTGATGAACTGATCCACTAAGCATTCATGTTCAATTTTATTTCCCTCTAGTGTTTTCTTCCTTATGAAGTCCACTTTGCCCTTTATTCTTAGTCCTTTGCTGCTATACCCAACCTAAAATAATTGCATGAGTTTGATTTACCTACTTCAAATCCATTCTTAATGTATGGGCACAAGTGAGCACAAACACACACACAGTGCGAGTAGTAATATACCACTTCTCTCAACAAAATTTTAATTTAAAGAAATTCGATATTTGTCTTAGTTACTTTTTACTTGTTGTTGAGACAAAATACCTGACACTAAAAGAGAAGGAAAGGCTTATTTTTTACAGTTTTGGGGGGTTTCAGTTTGTACTCAGTTGGCTCCAAGTGGCAGGGTAGCATGGCCGGCTGTCATTCATGGCTGGTTGCAAACAGCAAGGCATGAACTGGCAAGAGAGAGAGAGACACACACACCTTCATCCCGCCATTGCATCATATCCTGGCTCCACCTCTAGGCGGGTGTAGCACTCACACCATCAATCCGGGTGCTACACAATGACAAATTCATAGCTGCATGAGGCTTGGGGGCCACTGACATAAACCATGACAATATTCTTATTGCAAAGTATGTTTTTTAAAGTTTATCCTTATTGGTATTTAAAGATGGAGCTCCTTTTTGAATGACTATGATGTATTATACAACTCTTCTCATGTCTTTCATATGTATTCACTAAATGCTATAACTGCCAAAAAATTTCATGAAATTATTTACTTTGCTCACCATATTTCCTACACTGCGTGGCACATAATGCCTGACTTACAGGCAAACAGTGGAATACTGAGTAAAGTTTGCTTTTCCATTTGCCTTGAAATGAACTGTATGTATATTTTTGGAAGCCTGAGTGTGAGATTGCTTCCCCTTGCTTCTCTACTAAAAGTTATATAATAATTGAGAGCACATGATGATGAAGTTTTTGGTCTTAATTTAGTTGTTGGCTTTGAGAGCATTATTAATGTCATGTACTGGGCTCGGCAACTAGTAGGTTCTAGCAAGCTGACTGAGAATGCCCAAGAAAGGCAATGCTGATCAGGAATGTGGCCTGAGTCTACCACCTGTATGACCTTGGATGCACTATATTTTCTCTCTACACTTCAAGATTATCTATAATAAAAGTTGAGAGATGATAATATTTTACCTTCTGAATTAAAGTGACAAAACTCATGTGAAATTGTTGCAATAGCATCCAGTATATCACTTTAGTAAATGAAAATTGTGGATATGCTACTATGGTTCTCATTTTACCATGCAGAACAGTGTTATAAATTGACATCTTCTGTGGAATCATTTCATTATGCTTTTCTTCAGAAACTTTAGAAATGCATCCTTAAAATTCAATGTCCATTTTGCCTTCTTAACAAGTACTTCTGTGCAAAGAGACTGCAGTCTCTTTAGAAACTTGCTTACCACTCACATGAAAAATAAGAATTAGCGTGAAGTCAAATGAAGAATACATGGAGCAGAAATCCCTTGACAGCATCAAGACTAGGTTTAAATCAGGGGGATATCCCACAAGAACATTATGTGGCTCAGCCCTGACAAAGGTCACATGCTGAGCACCACTGCAGGGTCGGTACTAGACCTAAAAATAAAGTGTATACCTTTGTGTGTAATATTCTTTGTCTATGGATCCTGTAGACTGCAAAGAATACTATTGATTGCTAATAGCTGAAGTTTCAACAAGGTGCTTAACACTAAATTTTCCATGGTCCTAGAATAGGTGCCAAACTTAGAGGGAAATTATTGGATATAAATATGGGCATATTGAAACTATTTCTCTTCTTTTCACAACTTGTCATCCTTAAAGGCTTCAGTACAAGTAAATTGGTATAAAATGATAAAGTGAGCACTGCGTCTACTTCTGTTCTCCCACATTTCAACGTCTGTCTGTACAGTTTTACAGATTCCTTCTCTTGTTCATCACAGGAGTCGGGTTTCAAAATTGTTTCACCTTTGTAAATATATACTTTAGCCCTGGAATGACCTCCACATTCCTGAGTGAATGACTTTGGACAATTGTCTTGATATCTAACCAGTTTATCATAAAGTCCTATAACAAAAACCCACCCATCATGGTTTAGTAGAGACTCTTTTTAAGGATTCACTTCTTTGCTACTCACTCAGAATCAGCTATTATAAATGGTAAGCATCTCCTAACAAGAGGCTCTTTGGCAGACATTTCATTTTGAAGAGCATTAATTAAAATTAAACAAGATCCCAGGTAATGCTTTTCTGTGTGGAATTTTAGGAATTTTAGATATAATCTAATGAGAGCAATAAAGGTGTCTAGACTATAGAAATAATTGTCCACTTATCAAATAAGTGGTAAATGAACAACTGAGTCAGATAAATATGAGGATGAAATGCCTTAAGAGATTTCTTTAAGCCATTTACAAATGGCTCTCTTGGGCTCAATTATTGCTTCAAAAGCTAAATCTCTGTCTTTTGCATATCTTCGTCTCCCAGTAACGATCATGGGAGCTCGAAATGTGTGACACACACTAAGCTGGTGGAAAGTAAGAGTCACTGACTTTGAGTGACACCTGGAATTTGACCTGCAGGCTGAATGCACCTTTAAAATGTATCATTCTTATAAGGCTTGTATGCATTTAGAGCTTCAAGGCAGGAATTCTCTCAGGCTTAAGACATAAATTAAAGCTATATAGTGTCAGCTTTAATAAGGGCATCTGTTTTTCAAAATTTTTGACTTTCACTTAGAAAGACAGTGCTGCTCCAAGAGGTTACTCTCTTTTGATAGGGCTCAACATTTTTTCCAGTCATTCTTGACTCCCTTCAAAAGAGTCTCCCACTAGAATTACACGACTATTGTGCCCCCAAGGTGAATTCAGTGTTTGGAACAACAAAATATTGATTTCCCATTGTGTGGCTTCCATTTAATTTAAACCAAAACGCAAGAAGGGGAAAAGGCTTGTAAGGGAGTACGTTGATATAACCCTTTCCAGTGATCCTTAAAAACTTCACACATTTCCAGTGCTGAATTCTGTTGACAGATACTTACATCAATCACATTTTGGCCTTATGTATCTCTTGGAAGCCTGGTTAAAAAAAAACCCACTAAAATCTTTCTTACAGCCTCGCTTTTCTAGTGCAGGATGATAAGGTGAACATTAAAGCTTAGCTGTTCGCTCAATTTAGCGTCATTTATCGCAGTTTCTTTAATTCATAGGCCTTACTCCAAAATAACTCTAAACTTACTGGTTGATTCACAGATATATGAAAAATGCAGCTCTCTGTCACCTTCAGCAGCATGCATGCTTTGCAGTTCCACTGTTACTCTTCCAGTCTAACAGCACTGAAACACACTCTTAAGTCACGCACTACTATCGTGCGTATTTCAATATCATCCTAATTATTTCCTGATCTGATGTCTTCCTACTCACAAAGATCAAAACAACTTTCCTAAGATATGTTTCTCATTTTGTATTATTTTATAAAACTGTAATGATAAACTTTTTTTCTCTGCTTTGTTTATATGAATAATTGATTAAGTCCTTGACATGTAATTTTTTAGACTAGGATATATTCTCAGTATTTTTCTCAGGTTTTATCATTTTTTTTGTCATTTAATAGATATGGTAGCCCCTATCCTCATTGTTAACTTTTAGATATGTCTATCCACTTGTTAATCCACTTACTTAAAAACTGATGTAAACATGCAGAAATAACTATTCTATAAAAGACTGTGTTAAACACTGTCTATATAGCTGTCTTGGTTATTTTTCTCTCACTGCTGGAACAAAACACACAACACCTGAAATGAAGGATGGAAAGGTTTATTTAGTTCACTGTTTGTGGAGGTTTCAGTGCATTATCAGCTGGCTCCAAGTCAGAGTGGCATGGCATGGGGCAACACTTCAAGGCAGAAGCCAGAGCAAAACAGGGGAACAAGCCTCTTCTCCTCTCTTATACTGTATACAGGCCACCCACATCCCTCCAAGGAGGGTGTAGCACCCAGGAAATCCCTGTGCCCTCCTCTTGCACAGGATGAGGAGAATTACAAAGTAAGGATCCTGACTCCTGTTGAGTCTCTTAGTTAAATTTCTAAACTTCTCAATTTGACACAATGTGGCAAACATAACAACAGTATTATGTCAATAAATATTTTGATATTGTGTCTATTATCCCCATTTTGCTAATAAGAAAACAGAGACACAGAGAAATTAAATAGTTTACTGGAAATACCCAGGGAAATAATAAAGG
Source organism: Dolichotis patagonum (assembly GCA_004027295.1). NCBI lineage: Eukaryota > Metazoa > Chordata > Mammalia > Rodentia > Caviidae > Dolichotis > Dolichotis patagonum. The sequence continues at coordinate 11,462 of PVJX010043869.1, forward strand.
CAGAAATGTAAATAATAATCTTTACTTTCAAGTTCTGAGTTTCAACCTTCATACAGTATTAGACATATAATCAATGTATCAGTGTTTTAGAAAACACTGTTAGCTAGTAAAAGCAGAAAACTTTTGAAAGCTGTTGCCTTCTCACAACTTATAATGTAATAATTGAAGAAAAATTGTATATATACTTAATATAGATGTAACACAATCCTGAGAAAGAAAAAAACACTTCAAATATTAAGAGGCTGAAAAGATTCTTGATGCTCCAAGGTGATAAATCACATGAGGACTTTTATAAATGGAAGAATGAATAGAAGTACAAATTTATTAGTTTAATAAGTGCCTAGTTCAGGAGTAGATCCTCTGATAGAGAAGGCTGATCTAATCTCTTTTTTTTTTCCTTATCATCTATCTCTTCTACCTTTAAAAATACTCCTCAGTGTTGGGCTTATTTTCTCTCTTTTTTTTTTAGTTAAAGAGGATAAAAACAAAACAGAATAAAACAGAATAAAGGGTTGCGACAATACAGTATTTCAAGGAAAAAAGGAGGAGTACAACAGCAATAAAACCTAAGAAATTATCACTTGACTAATTACATACTGACTTCTTTGAAATAGTTGTTCTAATTACAAAGTTAAAACATGTAAAGTAGACATTCAATCAGTGAAACTGTTAACAGTTCTGCTCCACGATCTGACAAAAAAAACAATATGGTCATCCATCTTACCCACTCAAATATACACGCAATTATATCAATAGGGTAAAATTAAACAAAACAAAACAGAGCCATGTGGATCACAAGAAAGCAATGTAAGACATAAATTTCAAAGCTAGACAATTGGAGATATTCACTTTCTATCATATTGACTCTTGTTTTCTTCCAAATAGTTGTCCAGATTGTCACATATAGGGAATTCATATGAAACAACCTAGTATAGAATTGATCTGAGCAGGACGAGGGGAACATTACAGGTCTTCAAGACCAGACATTAGGGAAGCCATGAATGGCTGTCATAATGTCTCTCATTCTCCTCAAAACAGCTGTTCATACCTTAATGTGTATTGAACTTAGACAAGGCAAAGCGAGCTAAGATCACTTTGAACGAAAAGTGATAGTTTTGCTGGACTTCACATCATGACATTATGGAATCAGCACTGGGTATTGTAGTGTCTCTTTTTCTTCAAGGTAGTTGTTTATTTCAACATGTGTTATATAGTTGGTTCTCATAAGCTGTTTTTAAGCTCTACACATGCGTGAGTCTCTACATGTATATCTATCATTTCTATATTAGCCAGAAAAACAAAACAAAGCAAGATAAAACAATTCCTAGAAAAGCATGAGGCAGAAAAGTCACACAAAACTGCAATACAAGGTGATCTACAATAGTTACCATGGTGTCTCAGCAGTATATAACAACATTAATAAAAACAAAACATTAGAGACATTATAAGACTTCAAAAGCAAGTAATAGTCAAACCAGAGTGGGTATCTTAGTGAATCTTGTTGTCATCAGTGTAGTTGCCTATGCTCTTAGACTTGGTGCTATCCATCACAACAGATTTAAATAAAATCAGTCAATACAAAGTAGCAATCTAACAAACCAGATTCAAATAAGATCAGCCATAATAAAATGGTATAAGTTATAAAGGGCTTCAGGTTAAGTTGATAGGAAAATTAGGAATGATTACCATAATATGTCTTCTTATTTTTGGGATAGCTGACCATGTCCTCAAGTCTAGCATAAGTAGACAAACTGGAACAGTACACAATCTATCCAAGCAGAGTGGTGAAAATAATGTAAATTTTAAATCTTGTTACCCCATTAACAGTATCCTCTGCCTCCCTTTTTTAGACAATTCCTCCCCTTTCACTCCCATGGGGTGCACTGCTTGTTTTGGGTCCCACTGCCTCCCTATATAGAGCAGCTCAATGGACCCTATCTCCTGATCTACTCTGCCTGTGTTTCTCTCTGTTAGTATTTCAAGGCCCT
>PVJX010043870.1:0-13451 GCA_004027295.1 Dolichotis patagonum
CTCAGGACCCCTTCTGTCTCTCTCAGACAGAAGCTTTCTTTCTTTCCATGAATATATTCTACTCTTAACCTCCGTTGTTCCTAAAATTCATTCTTCGATTTTAGAGAACACAAACTCGTACCGGACATAGTAGATCGGGAGTTTCATTCCCTTGTGTCACTGTGATGGTATCGAAGAACTTGGGCCTGGAAGCCAGACTGACATGAGGTGAATCTTTGATCTTCACATACTAGCAATGTGGTTGAAGCATATCAGCCTTATAGGTAAATCACTCTTTGTTTCTCCAGCTTCTTATCTGCAATAAGGGAACTGTAGTCTCTTCATTTTGGAGGCATGAGGGAGATTAAGAACACATGTAGCCAGATGTAGTGATGCACACCTGTAATGCCAGCACTCTGGGAGGCTAAGGCAGAAGGATCACTAAATTGGCAGCCTTGGCAACTTAGTGATATAGGGAAGCCCTGTCTGAAAATAAAAACGAAACAACCGCCAGGCATGGTGGTACACTCCTGTGATCTCAGCACTCAGGAGGCTGAGGCAAGAAGATCGTTGCAAGTTCAAGACCAGGCTGGGCTACAAAGTGAGCCGGAGGACAACCTAAACTGCATAACGAGACCTTGTCTCAAAAAGATAAACAAATAAATAAACAAATATAAACAGTACAGCGCTGGAGACGTAGGTCAGTGTTAAGGCTCTGGTTTTAATCACCAGCACTCAAATAAACAAACAAAAAGCAACGTCTGTAAATTCTCTGTATGAGTAGCAGTAGACACTGGAGATGTTGCCACCATCAGTCACCCGGGTTTTGCATTGTAGCTGTAGCAGCTAGGAAAAAGCCTGCTCATTTTATAAACCCACATCTTTGCAATATTAACTCATGTTTCACACTATCAAAAAACAAAACCTGGATAGATGCTTTATGCAGACATGGCCTGGCATGGGGCAGAATCTAGAGATCTTGCTGTCAGTAGCTGCCCCTTAGAAATAGTTCTGCGCGACCACTTCATGTTTGCTTTCCGGTGATTGATAAAACTTTATAACATCTTCTGCCTAAGAGAACACAGGAGTGCTTTTAGAGAACAAATGTGGGTTTGCAGATGTACAGATCAGGATTCAGAGCTCCAGTCTGTCTTGACTCTACCCTTCTGTGTAAACTTAAATTGGGCGGGAGGCCTGGGGCAACGCTGACTTCCCTCTGAAGCGTCATTTGTAGGAGCAACCCACAATGTCTCCTTTAAGATCTGCATTTTTAATAAATATGTCAATTGGTGTCTTTGTCACTTTTACTTTAACACAGTTCGTCAGGAGCTTAGCATTGAGGAGCCCTTGAATTTGAAACTTATGGAGCGATAAAGCTCCATTCCTTGGGGAATCCAGACCCAGCCTGTCAGTGCATAGAGATGAGCAATTGTGTGATTTCTCTTTCTCTTACAGAAAAAAGAAGGCTCCAAAGTCCCATCAGGGACTTAGACTGTATTTCAATGAGCCATGTGTATAATGCATATTATGTAATTAATCTAGAAAACTACTCATTCATAAACTTAGAAAACCAGGCCATCTTCTATTAATTTCTTTCAATTAGGTATTACCTGGGAAGCACTGAATGTCTGCCTGGTGTGATTCCTACACAGATGATGGGAACATTCAGTAGTGCTGAAGAGACAATAGCCTTGCTAATAAGCTGAAGTTCTGGTCCTTCCATTCTCTCACTTCTTGTCAGGGCTCTGACTGATGAAGTGACTCACCCAAGACCTCAGGAAAGTTTCTTTTTGCTGCAAAGCCTGGTCATAAGGGAATGGGCTTGGGAGTCAGGCACATCCTTGTTCAGATCTCCGCTCTGATGGTGACTAGCTAGGTGATTGTCGTGGTCCTTCTGAGTGCTTACTTTGTTCTCCCCACCATGGGGAATTCTGTCCAATTTCTGACCATGGCATCTGCACTTATGTGACCACCAGAGCCTGTTTTGCCTCCTTACCCTCCACCTGCCTCCTGCGCCAGAGTGGTCAGAAGTGACAGGAAATTAACACCCCTTTTGAGTGACCTCAACCAAAAATGACTGAGATTGGTGAAAATAACCAGGTCCTTCAGCCCTATCCCAGTTATCTTGTGGGTTAATTTGGAGACCTGAATTCTAAATTTGTTCCCAGAGTTTCTCTGAAGGATTAAGAAAAATAAAAAGCCTTGATTTAAGATTTCAACTACAATAAAAAATAAAGATACCAAACACAAAATACAAACAAAATCTCAAACACTTTGCTTTTATTTTTGTTTTATCCTGATCAAATTCACCAATTCTCAAAAGGAAAGCCAGATTTTGTAGTCTCAGAGTTGATAGTAAGGAAGGCCGGGTTGTGCAAAGCCTAAGGAATGTCTAAATTTGAGATACTTTGAGTCCCAGCTTCTGTGTCTCCTGGTCCTCCCGGCTTCTCCCCTTTAAGATCCCACTCTCACCCTATTTTCCTTAACAATTTAAGTTCAGCTTCTCTTCTGAGTTCTGTTTATCCTGTTGACTCCAGGCTTGAATGCCACTGGGGCCATATATCCATCCACCCATCCATCCATCCTTTCATTCAGCAAATAGTCACATGATACTTAACTTTGCAGGCACTGTGCTAGATTCTTGGGTTCCAAGTTGACTCAAACATTGTCTTCACAAAACGTCTCAGCCATGGGATAACACAGACAAGGCATTCATGCTCTTCAGCTTGTCCCCATGAGCAGCAGAAATTTGTGTTACCTGCCCCCTTCCCTCAACCTGCCTAATTTTAGTGTAGGGTGCAGACTGTTCCATGCACCTGGCCATGATCACCCTTGCAGAAGAATAATAGGGAAGTAAAGGAAAATGTATGTCTGTCAGGGCTTTGAGTCAGAAAGGGCAGACTGCATTATCCCCATCAGATCCTGGAGCTCTGACTGATGAAGTGATAAATGAATAAAAGAAGGAACGAATATACAGTTAACTAAACATTAAGGCATACATGATGAACAAGGCTTAGTGTTTGAATCCCTACCCTGTATATTTGCTTTTCAAATAAGTCAAAAGTCTTAAGAAGCTGCTCTATGGGTCACAACAATGAAGCATTTAGTTCACTATCATGCATGCTAGCTCTCAGGGAACATTTCGGGGAGGCTTTGGGAGGATTAGAAGAGCAGCTGCCCCTTTCTTCCTATACCAGCAGTTGTTTTCCAACTTTCAGTCAAAGCTGGCCTGAAGAAGGAGCAAGAGAGAAACACAGATAGAAACACAAGACTTAAAGACAGAAGAGAAACCTAAACATGAGATCACTCAGAGGTAGAAGCAGAAAAGGGGACCCTTGGTGAGCTCCCCACCCCAGATGACCAGGCCCAGCCAGGATCAGCTTTCAGTAATATCTCCAAGGAAGAGAAAGGAGAAGAGATGGCTCTGACATCGTGCTGGGCACAGTCCCAGGGAGGCTGGGGCAGAAGAGGTGATCCATTAATATGGATGATATGTCAAGAAAGTAGACAGAATTTCAAATAGAAACTTAACCCAGGACCTCTGACTATGAGTTGATGTAAAAATGTGCTGAGAATCAATAATGACCTGTCATCTAATACTCAGTAATGCATATACACACACATCACAACTGTGCAAACTCATGCATTTTCACACACAAATTTAAAGAAGTTACTCATAAAAGATGCACATATAATTTCAAATATACTAGTATTCATGCATTCACATGCTCAAATCTACCATAGTTGAGTTTATCTCTTTCACTTGTCCTGGTGTCTCTCTCCTCTTTTCTTCTCTCATTGATGCCCTCAGCTTTAAAATTTGTTTCCTCTATGAGCCTATATGCTATTTACTAGATATTTGAGGAGTTACTTGCATTTGTGAATTTCTGGAAGGAAAGAAAATGTCACAGAAATGCTCTGTTTAGGAATCATGTCCTCATACATCCCTCCACCAGCAGCCACAATAGCTGTAAACTCTGCTCTCTTTCTGTTCTTGTGCTGGGCCCTTGGTTCCCCAGACACAAATAAGACTGGTCTTTAGGTTGCTTTGTTTCTTTGTTTTCACCTTCTCTAATCATCTAGAGCCCTCAAAATACCAAACTGATACATAAGAAAAGTGAAATAATACAGCCATTGCTTAGTGCCAAATGAAATCATAGAAGCCCAGAAGAAAAGTTAGATGAGGACCTGAGTTTCAAGAAAGACTTCCTAGAGGAGGATATCTTGAAGGACCAGCAGCAGGGAGAATGTAGCAAATACAAATATTTAGCAAATTGTGTTGCATTAATTAACAAAACACTCCAGGTTAAAAGCAAAGCATAGCCAAAGCAGGGACCTCTATGGGGTCTTGGAAGCAGCAGAGAAAATATTTTCTCACATACTCTAATTTCTCATTAATGCTCTCATTTGATCCTCACAATACTCTTGGTTGAAGATTATGTCCCATAGTGGGTAAGTGGTCTATATAATTGCCAGGTTGTATCAGGGCTTGGAAGAGAACCCAGTTTCCTAAAATCCACATCTTTAAGTCTGTTTGAGCTTACAAGTTGAATCCTGGGAGTTAAAGGTAAAGAGTGGCTTTGAGTAGAGGAAAAGGAGGTGTTTGGGGTAGTAGCTGGTCTGTTTTGTAAGTCAGGAATAGGGGGAGGGCAGAGTGCTAGAAGGGCTGGGCCTCTTCCTGTTATCCCCTATCAGACTCCAGGCACAACATCTCTCTAGTTGCCACTACTGAGGGTAGCACCAACTCTGCCATTATGACAGTTCTTTCACAGCACTTTTTTTCAAAGGAAGAAACTCAGACATGGAGGACGTGCGCATACATCCAGCTGCGAAGGAGAAGGCCTGAAGCCAGGCCCAGGGGGATAAGGCAAAATGAGGTCATGTATGGGAACAAAAATGAACCAGTGAGCTCCCTGAGGCAGTGGCTTTTTATAACTGGCATTAAATATTTATTGTACTGTCAGTCTTGGGACTGTACACAAAAAGGTGGAGGAGAAAATGGAAAGAATGTGAGCTGGGGAGTCTGATGACAGCCAGGTGCTTCTGCTTACAGATTGCATGACTGTAGACAGATTATTTAGCCTCTCAGCACTTCTGTTTCCTTATCAAGGAAATAGAGAATAATGTCTGTATTTAATACATGGTTGTGAGGATTATAGGAGATCATATACCAGGAAGCAACCAATGCAACTAGGCGTGCAATTAGAGCAGAGCAGCAGTAGCACAAGAGCATCGGTAGGTCAGCAGCTTCAGTGAGGGGCATCAGATTAGCTCTTAGTAGCCACATAAGAGAAATACAACTCTCAACTTGCATGTGTCAGATGTGTCGAGTTTGTGCCCCTGAAACTGAAGAATGAGTTCCAAGAGACAGTGAAGGTTAAGAGTAGGAAAGATAGCTCCTGAGAGACAGATGGGGTCCTGAAAGTGGATTGCCACTGAGATCTTGGCCAGGGATAATTTACACAGCAAAGTCACAGTGTGGGTTCAATGTGTGTCAAACTACATCCAGCCTACAGGATTACTAAGCATAGTCACTCAGCTAATAGTGATCCAACAAGGAAGTGAGTCACAAAACGGGGGTAGATGGAAAGAACAAAGACATTTTAGGGAAGGGATGGGTCTGGATGCTCTGGCCACCCACCTGGGTAAATGACACCTATCTGGACTTTACTGGACCAGGTGATAGCAATCACAGTACAATCTCAAGTTATTGTTTATCCCCTCAGGGAGGCATGTAGGTGCTTTCTTTGCATCTTTAACAGATGTGCCTCTAACCATGATTTTGTTGTTCTTTCATCTTGTGCACTGACTCTTTTGAGGGTCTGTCCCTGTGTGACTTTCTGTTAATTTCTGTCTAACTGAGCTGCCTGTAACAGTAGGAACAGCGGCAGTTGTATTAGATCAGCAGCATTAGTAGTAGTAGATCAGCAGTAGTAACGGTAGTACCAACAGTGTTAATATTAGTAAGCAGAAGCCGCAGAAGTAGTAGTAGGTTAGCAGTAGTAGTGGTAGCAACAGCGGTAACAGCAGTACTAATACTCTTCAGGGTAGTAGCCATAGAAGCAGGAGGAGGAGGAGGAGTAGTGGGGGGCTGGGTTTAGAAGTATTAATAGTATCTACAGCAGTATAGTAGCAGAATTAGCACGATCAACAGTAGCAGCAGTAGAAATAATAACCACAGTGGTAGTTGTTGTTACTCTTATAGGAAAAATGGCCTAATTGCGTGGGGCCCTGAAAAAGAAATTGACCTTTGGAGGGTTAGTAAAAACACCTACTCCATCTTTCCTCGAAGGCTGCAGCCCTCGAGGCCATCCCAAGCTTCTGACTCAAGCACACTCCCAAGCCATGCTGTCTTTCACACTGTGCTGGAATTTAATCCTGTAGATAAGGCAACCAGGGAAGAAGTCTCAGCAATGGAATATATCAGAGAGGTCAATATTTAAGAAGATAAATCTGTAATTAGGATCCAGGTAGCAAAATGAGATTAGGATGGAATTTTGAAACTGAGATTCATTTATCCTTTCTTCTGTCCTGCTGTTTACCAAGTATTTTTGACCTGTCTGGAACTCTGTGAAAGATATGGAGATAGGTAAAGCTCAATCTCTGTTCCCAAGTGAAATGATGGTAGAGAGAACCGACAATCACCTGAATGAAACAATGAATAAACAGGTTGTTAAACAAGGCGCTGGGGCACACAAAAGAAAGGAAGCAATTAATTACAACCTTTACGACTGGGGACGACATCATGTAGTTGGGATATGTGAGCTAAGTCTTGAACGATGAGAAAGATTTTTTTAAGAGGAGTTGAGATGGTGGGTGGAGAGGAGAGAGACTAAAGCATAATCAAGTGAGACTTGGAAATTGAATAAAAGTGGGGCCCAAAAGACACAACGTAGATGACATCTTGGCTCCCTGCTCAAGCAATTGCTTTGAAACAGGTACCATAAACACAGAGTCATGGGTAGGGATTCTGGATGAGCAGAGAGATATGAAGGTGAGGAAGTCCAACAATCCATGTAGATGACTGTAGAAGAGGATAGGTGGAGAACACAGGGTAGGCAAAAGAAGGCAAGGAAACAGTCATCCTGCCCATCGATATTATTGTCTATTTCAGAGGTGGGAAAAGTAAACGCTGCTTTAAATAATTCACAAGGCAGTTGACAAGTGGCGAGACTAAGATTAACACTCAAGTCTGTCTGATTCTAAAGTTACTCCATTGTAATACTGGGAGGCAGACACAGAGACAGAAGCAACTGGCCTTGGTTCCTTGCTTGTGGGAAGAGGGAGAGAAATAAGTTAAGGCAGTGGCAGGACTTGGACAACTAGATTTGAAAAGAGGACATTAACCAAGACAGGTGATGGCAAGGAAACTAAAAGTTTTGAATTGAAGATTTACATGGGTCAGTCAAAAATAAACCTCAGGTCTTTGGAGGACCAGTAAATTTGAGCATCTCTGATAGGTGTCACAAGGATGACTGTGTCAGTTGGCCATGCTTGGTGCTGAGGCTTTAATTGTACCTGGGAGGCACTGTGATGTGGCCGAGTTAAGCCTGTGCCCAGGTCTTGTGCTATTTACCTCCTGCCTGTGACATATGACGTATGATAAATGCACCTCTTGCCCAAACCCTATTTTCTGAAGGACTCTGGAGGACCCAGAAGGAACTCAGCTGTGTGGGACTTCTGCAGCAGTTGCTAAAAGTTCTGAAAACTTTAACATATTTTTTGAGCCTGAAAGTTTACATGCTCCCTTCCCCTGGCTGCACCCCGTGCTATGTCTAAATGGTGCCCATTGTTTACTTGTTATTCTGTCCTAAGTTGATTTCTGTTGTGACCTGATTTTGCCTGGAGATAAACTGAGAAAGCCAATTGTGGGGTAATGGAAAGGAAGCAGTTTGTTTGAATCCAGATTCCTGCTAACCCTGTGAAAAAGGATTTTACCCTTCATCTCACCAGAGAGACAGAGAAAGTGATACTTAGCTCATGAGACCGTTGGAAATATTACTTGACACAAAGGCAGTGGATACAAAGGCATCTAGCAATATATATTTCGTAGGTATGTGAATCTGTGCTTAACAAACTTACTCCATATGTCCATGACTGATTTATATATATACATGACATATAATTGTACTACTACCCTCTGTGCATCAGAAAGCAGTTTGTGCTTTCATTGTTTGATTGTTTGATCATTTTTTTATGCCTACCTCTTACAATCTGAAAACCTGCTTTGAAGATAACATCACACAATATAATAACCATTGTTAATCTCCTATTATTTTGCTTTGAACTTCTGCATAATGTTTTTATTCTTTTTTCCTTTTAAAATAAAAAAGTGAAAAACATGAAAAAATTGAGAAACTGAAAAAAATTATAGCAGTTGAGCTACAGTGGAGGAATGCGAGCTTAGCTTGTGTTCTCTCCCATGGTCTCCAGTCAAAGGCAACAGCAAAATCTCCTGCAAAGCAAACATCATCATCGTCAGAAGCAGGTGATCAGTCTCTTCCGTGGTGGGCTTCAGCGATAGAGAAGCTGGGCAGCTTCCAGCCTGTCCACCACCGTTCTGGAGGGTATACAAACAGCTAGCCCTTCCCTGAGACCCTGGGCTAATGCAGAACAAGGTGCTGCATCACCATGAAGAGCTGTGTGAGAACAGTAGCGAACTACAGTGTCCCTCCTCTCTGCTTCTCACCCTTCCTTTTCACATCATTGTCTTGCTCTCCTCAGAAATACACCAAACACTATTTTGGAGGCCAAGGAAGAACGCTGACAGTCCTTGGTGTCTCGGCTAGCCCTTTGCACTCTACTCTGCCAGTGAGAAGAGGCAGAGAATCCTCTTCCAAAGTAACCTTCAGTCTACCTTAACGTCTTGTTTTTTCCTTCTTAGAGAATGACAGAAGTTGGCAGGGCTCACATACCATAATTCAGAGACACTTTAATGATGTTGTGCCTAGTGTTAAGTGATGCTTTTTATTCTGTGCATGCCATTTCTCTCCAGAGTCATAAAACAGCATCCCAGCTTCTGATCCAGTGTACGCCTAGAGAAGGAACTCCCTTTAAATATTCCTGACAGGTGTTTATTTAGATTCTGCTTGCATACATCAGGTGTCTTTCAAAGAGTCTACCCAAGTGTTGGTGACTGTATTTGCCAGAATATTTTCCTCATCTTGACTAAAAATTTGTCTTCCTGAAACTCACTCCATGGATTTGATTATTACCTCTGGGCAACACAGAACAAGTTTTGTTCTTTTTTTTCTCATGATAGCCCTTTAAATTTGTAGAGACTGTAATTTTGCTCCTTAATTTTTATCTAGAAGATAAACAACTCCAGGCTCCTTATCTATTTCTTTGGGGAATGATCTTCAGACACTTCATTATTCTGGCCACGTTCCAAACAATCCAAGTTATTATTCAGTGAGCACATAAAATTTGGTGTTGATATTTTCTATACCTAAGTTTCTTAAATCTCTACAACAATTCCAAGAAGGTAGATATTACAATTACCATCCTACAGGTAAGGAAACTAAGATCCACAGATGCTAAATAACTTTCCTCAGTTATGGAGAGATGAAACTGGGGCTTGAATTCCAGATTAGAACCTCAAGTTACCCGTTTCCAAGCTTTTGCCCTTAAACTAGTAGCGCACCTGTTATCTTTGTGGCCCATGCCTAATTCATCAATGCAGTTTGCAATATGGGGCCTAATATAATCATGAAATGTGGATGTGTTCTGGCCGAGGAAAAATAGATCTGGAGCATCATCTCTCTCCTTTTCTGCAGCCTGCCTCTGTCTGTGCTATCTAAAGTGATGTTATCTTCTCTGAAAGACTGCCATATTGTTGGCTCACATTGAGCTGCTTGCAATCAACTAAACTCCCCAAGACTCTGACACAGGAACTTCTGGAAGTTCAAGTCTGATTGTTCTTCCTTATCTTGATGATAGAGCCCCTGACCCTAAAGTAAATATTATTCCAATCTTTGGTTGACTTGTAGGTTCTTGAGAGGGTTTTCACCTAAAGGCAAAAGTACCAAAAATACTCAGGAACAGAGAGCTGCACAAGCCACTTTATTTATGTTCTCTGGCAACAAAAGCCCAGGGGATAAATTGTATATACAACACATCATTTGTAGCCAACTAACATATGGTTTTTTGTTATCATTTCTGAAAACCCACATGCAAAAGGAGAACAAGCTTTGCTCTTGATTTTTGCAATGAACTTAAAAAATCTCCAACACAAGCCAAAAGAATGCTTAACTGGAGCTTTGTACTAAAGGCCCTATTTCCCTGGAGCCTTCCTTCCTCTCCCTATCTCCTAATCCTCATTTCCAGGAGGTCATTTTAATTAGCAGGCTGTCATGGTGACTCAGCCTGCTGCTTCCACAGACAGGAAGAGAGCAGACTCCCCTGGACCCATTCATCATACAAAGGCACTTTACTCTTAGAAAAAATGTACAATATTTAGCTTGCTCTACCCTGGGAATTGCTACCACTGTTGTTTTTATTTTACCTTTCTTACTTGCCTGAGGATACACTCTTGTGTCATTTGCATCTCCCTTACCTTGCAGTCACCTTTCTAACCTAGACTATCAGTGACACACCTATTCAGGGGTCAGGCATGAAACCTGTACCAAAGACTTGGAGACCTTAATTGTACAAATCTTTCAGAAACAACAAGCAATACCTTTTGTCTTTCCAGCTAAAGTTTTTATTAAACTACCCCAAACCTGAGAAATAACTTCTAGAACCGTTTTCTGCAGTTGCATGCTGGGGCTTGGGGCAATGGGAAAGCATGCTGCTTAAGGACAAAGTGACCATTGTGACTTGAAACTTCTGTCCCATTGTTTCCAATAGTATATTTGCTTTCAGGCTGTATGTATTGTTGCTATTGTTTTGGATCGAAAATATGGACATTGTATTTTCTAAAGCTATAAACAACTGTGACCTATTTTGAAAGAGAACCATCTGCAGTAACCACATGACTCTAAAAGGTAAAGGGGCTTCCAAAGAATTGACCTAAGATGTGTCAAACCTCTTAAAAGCCATGTGCATGGATCTCTAAGTTGTGGAAAATAGTGCCTGTGCTCACTTGGTTCCTGTCTCTTACTGTGTTCAGCCTTGAGCTGAAGGCTCGCAATTGATTTTCCATTGGAAAATCAATGATGAAATTTCTCTTTTTTTCCCCCTTCCCTTTCACTAGCCTATGCATTATCCTTCAAATTCTTGTCTTGGAAACCAGACAAGGGTGATTAATTTCATGTCCCAGCAGGAAATGCATGCTCCTGCGTCCACAAAGACTCCCCGGACTCCACATCTTTAAAAAGGGTTTGAAGGGTCTTTGTGGTTCACTGATCTCTTCTTGTCCCCTTTGCCGTTGGGGTGGTTGCTGGCTTGGCCCCGTAGAAATGGGTGCTTGTAGGGAGGGGGTTTTTCTTTCCTGCAAAAGGGCAGATAACAGAAAGAGAGAAGACAGCACATATACACACTGTAAGAAAATTCTTTGAGTGCATGTCTATCTCCCCCACGGGACTGTAGCCTCCTAGGAACAGTAGCCTTGTCCTTCTCTTCTCTGTGTCCCCAGAACCTGGCTCAGGGCCTGGTTTCAAACAGGCACTATTGCTCAGTGAATGCCTGTTAGATGGATGGATGGATCCATTGTGCTATTCTGGTTCTCGGGAAAATGTAACTGTCCTACAGCTCCAGCCCTCCCACCTTTCTATCCTGATTCCAACTTATTCAACCCATTCCACCACAGCACAGGGATGAACACATAGAAAAGCGGTAGCTTGGTGCTTTGGAGGGAAGCCAATAGGGTTAGGCTGCCTGCCTTGGGGTCCTTGGAAAGCCTTGGGGTCCTTATTTAAAAGAAAAGGGAGTTATTGCTTGAGAGGGTTTGAAACCTCATTGCCCACATAATCATCATGGACTTTAGAGCCCCTTTATGTTCCTCGGCATAGCCTAATTATGGCATTTCATAATGGCTGTCTTCCCAATCACTCCGGCAGATCCTGACAAGCAGAGATAGGTCTGGTTGATTTCCATGTCTAGGACCTAGCACCCAGAACCCAATGCAGTACCCTTAACGTGTTTATTGTTCATTTGTCTGCTTTGCTCACATCTTAGACAATGGGCTCCTGGTGAGCAGGGAACAAATTTTATTCATTTTTGCATTTTATCCCCAGATACCTCATGTTTATTATGTTTTTGTAACTTTCATTTAGTCACTGGACTTAAATTTATTTCCAGTGGGAAGAAAGGACTTTTGAGCCCAAAAGAACTGATTTAATTCCTGTGTTGGCTATGTCTAAGAGAAGAGGTAGTACCTTGGGAAAGTTACTTACCCTTCTGAGCCTCATTTGTTTTTTTTTTTTTTTGTCTTTGTTTTGTTTTGTTTTTTGTACCAGGGATCGAACTCACAACCTTGCACTTGCCGGGCAGGTGCTTATGCCCCTGAGCTAAATCCCCAGCCCCTGAACCTCATTTGAAAAGCAAGAATAAAATCTCCCAATCCAGCAGTGGTATAAAGTTAAGTGAAATAATACGAGTAGACATACTTGGTGTCTTCCCTTCCCTACTCTAACTTACAGATGTGTGGGGCTAGGTACAAGGTGCTATGGTCTGACAGACTACAGAGGAGACAGAGATGAGGCAGAGACATTGATGCTGCCCTCATATTGCTTAAAGTTTAGTAGAGGAGAGATCATACAAAATAACTACATAACATAATAACTGTGGTGTGCAGCAATGGATAGTAAATATTGTAAATATAGGAATCTCCTGGGCTAAGTTTGAACTCAGATGAAGAACTGGCTTTGGTGTGGCCCATCATGCTCTGAGCATGGAATACTCGCTTTTCTTCATTTTGAAGAGTTCTGAGGGGCTGGGGATTTAGTTCCTAGGCATAAGCACCTGCCCTGCAAGTGTGCAGTGGTGAGTTCAATCCCTAGTACCCCCCCCAAAAAAAAAGATTTAGGTGAAGAGTTCTGACTAAAGTAAAGTACAGAGTAGTGGCAGCGCCCATAAGGATACATTGCCTTGACATATGTCCCCCCTGGGGGGATCCTCCTCACTTGAAAACTGACACTTGCTGAAGACTGCTAATGTGGCAAGAGGCTGTCTAGCGTAAGTAAAGTTGGTCTAGCATCGGTCCTCGACAGCACCCTGGTGTTACAAAGCACATCCTCGTTATGCTGCTTACACACGATGAGATCCAGGTTTCTGCTTGTTTGTTTGTTTGTTCAGTTGGTTTTTGTGGTGCTGGAGATCGAACCTAGGCCCTTGTGCGTGCTAGAAAAGCACTCTACCACTGAGCTACACGCCTATGCTTGAGAAGATGTGACCTTGAGGCAGCCCTTCCTTTCCTTAACCCTCCATTTCATAATTCCTAAAAAGGAGAAGAATCCATGCCCTTTCTGCCTTTTAGTGTTTGGTGAAATGAGGGTTGGGGAAGATTTTCTAATTTACATGGTATCATGTAT
>PVJX010043871.1:0-13455 GCA_004027295.1 Dolichotis patagonum
GCCGAGATGCAGGTCTGCGCAGACTTTGGATCCAAACAGCCCAGGCCACTCTACGGGTCCGAGAGTTTCGGGTCCCAAAGAGACAGCCTGAGATGCTGCTTTCTGGGAGACTTCCTTTTCAATTGTATTTCCATCTGAAATTTTGGTCTATATCTCCTACATGGCACTATATGAGCATCATTCAGTTGATTTATATTTTTTTTGAAATGAATATGATTTTATTAAATAATTAGTGTAAGAAAATAGTAGTGGTAATAATCATGCCATAAAGTGAGGAAAGGTTCTTTGGGTGTGATGAGAATTTGTACCTAGTATGTCAATGATAATACAAAACACTTTTTTTCATGACTTGCATGACACTAAAATTTATCTTGGGTTAGCTTCTTAATTTTTATAATATTTCCCATGCTGACAACTTCATTTGAAAAAATGTGTTTGGATTGGAACAAATGCAAAACTATTTGGAGTTACTTGATTAGTGGTTTGCAAAGCTGCCAACATCAAGTGGCTTTTCATCGATTCTACATCCATTCTCACCATCCCATTTTCTTCCACCCCATAAACTGTGATTTCACTTTCCCTAGCTACAGTTTAACACCCATTGATCAGTAAAATTCTAATTGGCAAAATTCTGCTGGGCTCCACTGGCTCTGTAGGAGAGAACAACTTAATTTAAAATTATAATCAATCCACCTGTAAAATATTTTAAAAGATGCATTTTGTGTTTTTATCTCAGTTGTTTTTCCTGAATGAAGCCTATACTCCCCAGACAGTGTGACCGAATATAATTCTAGAAGAGAGAAGCAAAAGGATGAATTCACTCATTCTGCTAGTCACTGAAAGGAGTGCTAAATGATCCTGTCACACTGATTTAGGAAGGTGCAGGTCTTCCTGCCAATTCACCAGAAAGGAGACTGCAAACCTGTTGCTGTTCTCTCATTAAAGAAATAATGCAACAGAACAGCAAATTCTTTGGCCTGCTTCTGGTGCAAGTAGAGAGAAATAGATGTTGATTCTTCCTTGATGGTGATAATCTTTGTGTAGGACAACTATCCAGGGGCTCCCACAGCTGTCTTGAAGCATTCACAGCTTCTAGAGGATACCAGTGATTCTGTCCTCATCACCCATCCAAAGCAGAATGAATCATAGATGCAAAGTAACACCTGGCTGAGCCCCATGTGTTCCTCTCATTTTATCTAGTTAGTGGCTGTTGTTTACAAATCACTGACTGTACAAGGAGAAGCTTCTATTTTCTTATATTGGCTAGTAGCTCATAATTTCTATTTCAGGTTGTTGCAGTAGTTTCAATGGCAGTCAGTGCATATGTTACACTTTCTTTCTAGGATTTTTGTGACTACTTTGTTAGCAAGCCAAATGGCATGAATGCCTATTTATTGAAAAAGTTAATACAATTATGAAGGCTTTTAAAAATAAATATGTTCTATTTATAATAAATAATATTGCAAATCTTAACCAGATTTTTACACTTTATTTCAAATGGAAGATGGCATGGTTATCATATAATTCAAATTGTATTTCTGGAGGAAAAGGTGGGTAAAACTCAATTTAAGGTTTTTTAGTCTCCAAATTTGCAAAATGAGCTTATGCAAGCAATAGATATTTGTTTGCTTAAGAGTAACATAATAAATTATTTTTAAAGAATTATAAAATAGGAAAAGTGATATTAATTTAAGATTATTATTAAACAATATGCAAATTTTAAATATTCAAATTACATTATGTTAGATATAAGTGACTAGAAACTAAGGAAACAAAAATACAGTATCTAATATATACAGTGCAGATGCACAATCATGGCCATATTGGTGGTTTATAGTGTCACTCTTCTATTTGGCCAATACCCTTACAATAGAGTTTAAGTATTTTGAGTGTTATGTTGAATGTATGTACTACTATCTTGAATAATTTTAGAATTTAGTCATTCACTTTCATTTTTATCGTGACCTTCTTTTTGGATTCAAGAGATCAACTTTCTTTGATAGTCAGATTTTTACTATATACTAATTTGTCTTTGATGTATATTTAGTTATATAACTTCATTGATTTCTTAGAAAAGTCAACTCTTTACTTAAAGTGACTCAAAATTGGACATGTATTCAGGAAATATGACCTATTTGCTGGAAATTTGTTTCCCAGATGCCCACAATAATGTTTCCTGGCTTAAAATTGTGCTTCAAAAAACCTGAGAATAATTTTCTCAGACCATATTTCTTACTTCAAAGACTGTCTCTCTGACGTTTTAGATGCTTTTCCAGTTGAAATTTTTGTTTTTGTTTTCTTATTTGTTTTTAAGAGACCTTGTTTCATTATTTGCACCAGGATGGCCTGGAATTCACAGGATCAAGGAACCCTTCTGTCTCAGACTCCTGAGTGGCAGAAACTACAGTATGCACCACAATGGCCCACCATGACTCATCAGGGTAAAATTACTAGGGATTCAAAATATATCACTGTGAAGTCTCCATCCTTCAAAACTTAACTTTATCAGCCCTGAAGCAGTGTCTCCCTGAAGAATTCTACTGCTAAAAATCCCCATCCTAGAAGTTTAACAACTAAGGCAGAATAACTCCTATTGTAGCAGGCAGCTGAGTTAGTCAGAAATATTATAGACAGTGAGAGAGGGCTAGGTCCTTGATAGAGCCAGTGCTGACACCTGGAAACTGCAAGGAAGACAGACACCTCCTACTATGGGCCAGGCCTCAAAACAAAGGATCAAACAAATGAATCCACATCCTAAAGACTGATATTCTAATTAGTTCCCTCTCACCTTGGAGCCACTATCCCATCCTTCTAGGGGAAAGGTCACAGCTCCGAGAATATCCACTTGCTATGTGACTTGCTTTCCCATTTGTCCCTAATGTAATCAATTTTATCTAAACTGTTGATCTTATTGGCTAACTATAGTTATGTCCCACCTTATGCCCATCTGCTTTGTGAGTTCCCAGTCTTCTCCCACCTTGAACCCATGGTTTTACTCTATAAATTGCCCGGAAAAGACAGAGTGGGGCAACCTGCTCAGGATTCCCTTCTGTCTCTCCAGACAGAAGCTTTCTCTCATTAAATGTATTCTACTCTCACCTCTGTTGTTCCTAAAATTCATTCTTTGATTTTAGAGAACACAAACTCGAGGACAATAGTAGGTTGGGAGTTTCATTCTCCTATGTCACTATCACCAGAGAGATGTCAGCACTGAGAAAAGAGATCACCTAAACAAGTTTGTCAAAAAATTCTCCTGTTTCCTAGCTATCTTTCTAAATCCCAATTTATCTTTCTTAAAACTAATTTGTTTTTCCATAACAGTTGTTGTCTCTTGTCCTTCCTGTTGAAATAGAATGTTATGCACCAATTCTAACTACTTTTTCTGAGTGATATTTTTCTGTGAACTCTAGTATTTATATATTAATTACAAAATTGCCTTTTTGGCTAATATTTATTTTCTTATTTTAATTGGCAGGCCCCAAACCGTTAAACTAAGGGGTTAGAGGAAAACTTTTCCCTTCACCCTAACAGTTTCAGTGCAGGGTACATAACCTCAGTGAGAGTAGTATAATTATAGACAATTTGGTTGGCTTAAAAGTTTTCAAAGACAGACTAGAAGATTAATAAACACTGAAAAGTAGGCCTTGGAAACAACAAAAACAAAAACCAAAGCAATACATAGCCACATACACTAGATGTTAAATGTATATCACCATATCATTACTCAATATTTACCAAACAGTGTGTGTACCTTGCCTTTCACAATGTTGGTGGATGTGCCCTGAAGAAGACACTCTACTTTTAAAGTAGGTTTGGGAAATGCTAGGTGCAGCAGTCAATACAAACACCCCAAGCAGAGCAAATAGCACAGCTTGGTTTTCTGGTTTTTGTTTTCTAAAATGAAAAACTTTTACTGGTACGAAGTTTGTAAATTGTCAGAATACTGGAATGCTATTATAGGGAAATGTTAGCTAAACCTTTGAGAAGTTTGTTCTGTTGGCTCAGGCTCAAAGGTTCACATGGACTACTGCCACTTCGGTGGCATGTGAGTGTCAGACTGTAAAGTGTTTCTGACATTTGAATCATGACTAGATTTCCTCCTTCCTAATATACCCTAGACACCCCTGGGAGGCTAAAGCTGCCAGGTAATGAGGGTGGCTGAGAATCTGGAGAGTCTTGGCATACAGGTTCTCAGGGTACGTGAAAACACAGTGCTGTCTTGAAGAACATGGGTTTTAGCCAAGCTACATGGGATCAAATCCCAGCTTCGCTACTCACTGGCTATTTATATAACCTTGTTGTTCTTCAGTTGTCTCCTTTTAAGAAATGGAAACAGAAGTACTCACATCAGATAATTTTTTTGTATTAAGTGTATTACTACATGTAAAAACTGTATTATTCTAGAAAAAGGATAGGGAAACAGGAGGTAGACTGTATGAAAGTGGGAAGGAGATTAGGGTATGAGGGGAGAGGAGCGGGCCAAAATGGGAAGAGCAAGTGAAAAATGACTCAGGTATATATATATATGTATGTATATATATATATATATATATATATATATATATATATATATATATACACATATATATATAATTTCTCCAAGATGAGTTTTGTTATGTATCACAAACATATACCAATAAATAAAAATTTTTGAAGTATATTTTTTCATTTAAAGCACTTAAAATCATTCCCAAAATATTGAAAATACTCTAAATATATACAAGCAACAATTTTGCATTAAATTTGTAAAGGTCCTTAGAATCATCTTGTGTAGCCTTAGAGAAGATATTATAATAGTCAACATCACAAATCTGGGAAAAGCTTACACATACTAAAAAGTCATATTGGAGACAGTATATTTCTTCAAGTATGAGAAAATTTAATTAAATAGTTCTCAAAGGATATTATTAAAACTTGAATCTCTGGTAAATGCTTTTGCTATGCTGGTGTTGGGAACCACGAATTATAAATTGAATTTAGGGGACGTCCACAGTTCTTCTTGTCCTGCCCATGAGCCAGATTCCAACATGGAAACTCCCCATTCCTTTCTGGTCACAGCTGGAAACCCTAGGGCTAATGACTACCATGGTGCTTATAGGGCAAGATAAGACCTGCTGGAGATGATAAGACATCTGGGGAATATTACAATTTCCTCACTGGCCTCCTGTCTCATCCTTATCTTTATAAGAATGCTTTGTTCTTACTAGCCAACTGTAATTTCCATTACTATTCCCAGAAACACGCACTGCCCTTTACTCATTGTCTTTGACTCATGTAATGAATAAATATCAAGATTCTCAGTACTTCGTGGTCTGCAGCCTTTTGTTCCCTGAGAATAACTGCTCATCACAGATCCTTGCCTGTACCTCTATTTCATCTCTTGCTGTCTTTCTTCCCCTTTGTGTGCCATAACACTTGCCAGGAGATTGGGACTCACTGCAGGGGTCCCCAACAACTGGCACTGGGGAAAGGGTCTTCAATACTCTGGAAACAATTTTCCAGAGAAGTTGACTCTTCAGGATTTTAATCAACATTGCACAAATAAACAGTATTGCAGTTAAATACATTATGATAGCACTAGTTTAAAAAAATTCAAATGTTTCTTTATTGAAGGGATAATCAGAGCTTTTTAAATGTGCTACTCTGTAAGTTATGCAGCTATTAATAATGTATATATTTCTTTAATTTTATTGACCAAGGAATCCTTTTTTTGAAAAGCATAACATAGGACCAGTCCTCTAAAAAGTACTTTAATGAATGATATGAGATAAATTCAGGAAATCCAAATATTTATTAAAACTAGTAAACTTTATTAGAATTCTTCATGTTAATTGCACATCAGTTAAACATATGCTGATTTCATGCCATCTACTGAAAGGTGCAAATTCTAGAAATCATAGCAGTATTCTAGAGTCCAAATTTCAAGGCATATGTTTTCAATAGACAATATTAACAGTGTGAATTTGGCATTATACCTGTTTTAATTCTATAAATACTTGTTAACGAAATACAGATAATGTTCTTCTTCCAGTTTTTCTTGACGTGTTCCATATATGTCAGTTTGGGCAGTGAAATTGCTCCTAGTTCAGGAAAATGCAATGCCAGTGTCCATATTGTTTGATCATTTTTTTGTGCCTATATCTTGTAATCTGAACAACTACTTTGAAGATAACAATACATAATATATTAACGAGTGTTAATCTCCTGTTACTTTGTTTTGAAATTCTGTATCATTGTTTTTATTCTTTTTTTAAAGCATATTCGAATTTAAAGCAAGCACAAATTTTCACATGGCTTTAAACAGGGATGATTATTCCTGCATCAACACATTGCAGTTTTAATTAATATTTAAATACTATGGAATACACCTTTGGATAAGGCCTCTAAGTAAATCACCGATGAAAGGCAACAGTGGTGTTCTATAACTTCAAAATTTAATGTGATTTCTTGTAGATCAATGACACCTTATTCGCCGGAAGGGTGTAGTTGAGTTGATGACTGCCTTAGCAAAATTTTAAATCTTCAGGAGACCAGTAGAGGACTTCTTATTTATTTATTAATATTTTCTCAATATACATTAGTAATGGATATTACTTTCTTCTCAAGGAATTTGAGGACAAAAGATAAAAGCATGAATACTAATATTGAAACTAGTTTGCATCTGTATAGTACATATGATTGAAAATTATCCAAAGTCATGTTTGCTTATTCATTTCCATGATATTGAAAATTATATTCTATTGGATTTTATGTGAATAAAATTTTTTATTATGTGTAATCGAATTGTTGATCTATCTTTGTATAAATCATCAGATGGTAGACTTTAGGACTATTGCAGACCCCTAAAGTTAAAGATTGTTTAGTTATTTGAAAGAATACATCACTAGAGTACTACTGGATATGTCTAAGTCAAGGCAGATCCTAGATGCTTTGACAAATATCCTGCTGGGAAATTGATCTTCAAAGATTTCTTAATGCCTCTCTTAATCCCATTTACTTCATTTTAAAACTTCAAAGTCTACTTTTCTATTAATTATCACATATACTAGAAAACACAAAGAACAAAATGCTATGTTTTATTCATCTAAGAGAGCATCTAAACACCAAGTTATAGCAGAGATGGGAACTTATTGAAGCAAAGGTCATCATCTGTCAAACAGTACCATAAGAGACTTTTTTTAGTAGAAAATTCATTAATATTTTATCTGAACATTTCCACGAACTTGCTGTAAAAGCTGTGTTTCTTGGCATTTACTGGGGATGTCAAATTCAGTTACTGTAATTTAAATCTTTTCATAGTATCCTTTTCAGACTTTCATTTCAAACATGCTCATTCTTCCTACAATAGTTCAACCAGAATATGCATTTCTAAATAGCATCATAGACATCCATATCTGCAGCATCAAATTTCTGCACTCTTTCACTGGTAAATAAATATTCCCTTCATTCTAACACAAATCTACAGGAAAATAAAAATAAAGCAATGAATAATGGAATTCTTTTCATTTGAGTGAGAAAACAATGACTGCTATTAAATGCTTCCACTATTAGGTTAAGTGATAAGCAGTATCTCAGGCCACAAATGGTCAATGAATCATGAGTTGGTCAACCACAATATAACCACACCTCAAAGTGTACTAGAATTTCTTTAATGAAATTTGACTGATATTCTAGAACACATCTAGCATTTTTAAGTATTCACAAAATATTGGCTTTGCATATAAATGACCAGCAAAACATCTGAATCTTCTAGTATTCACACTGCTGAAACAATGACAGTGCTCATGAGTATTCACAGAACTGTCCTCTTGGAAAAGAGGAGCCAAGTGAAAGCAGGGTATACTCTGGTTCAAATTTTCCACCCTTGGAATATGGCCTACTTAGTAGGCTCTGATCCAGGAGCTGATAAGAAGAGAATGTAGTTGTCACTCAGGTACATGGTTTAGTACTTAATTGTCCAGTTCTCTAAATTTTCCCCCCTAGTGTTTTCTTAGTGATGTGAAAGAGACTATTCTTACATTAGATGTACAAACATAGGGGAATGGTTTAAGGATTAAGAGAAACTTTAAATTAAAAAAAAAAACCTCCTTTTGTAAATATGCAAGGAAAAAATATGCTACAGCAGAATGATTTGTGTGAGTATGAGTATGATGGCAATTTTTCAGATTTCATGAGCTCAAAGGTTTTGTTGTAGGCAACAAGAACCTTTACTTTGAAAGAAATAAGACAAACAGAGAATCAAAAAGGTAGTGCAAGAGAACAAATGTTACCTAGTTTTGTGTTGTGTACCCAGTGCCTACCTGGGCCAACAGACAGTCAGGTCTCAATAAATATTTGTTCCATGAAAGTATTACATGTATAAAAAGTATTGACCAATCCCATGCAGAGTCTTAGAAGCCAATTTAAAAATATTTAAGCCAATAGTATTCAATGTGAAAATTTAAATCTAGCAATGAAAAGTATGGGAAATAATGTAGTAATGGACAGAATGGACTGTCAAGATTAGGACAAAATAAGACTACAGGAACATTTTAAACTAGTGAAGTAATATAGGTCTAGACAATGATGGACTAGGAAAGAGAGGTACTAAGTCAAAACAGGATGGTTAACTTGGTACTGATTAATGATTAGAAGGTTAAAAAAAGTGAGCATGTTAAAGATGAAAGAAACAAAAGCTTAGGAGAATAAACATTTTAAGACTGGTTAACTGGGAGAATTATGAGAGCACTTGTGAGTATGTAAACCTAGAAGAGAGAAGTAATTCAGAAATAAAGGAGAAGTAATTGAGTTCTGAAAATTTTCCTTAATTTATACTTGTCATAGATCTAACAGTAAAACAGCACTTTACTTTTTTTAAAATTTATTTTACAGAGAATAAAACCATGCCAAATAAAACAGAATAAAGGCAATCAAAACAAGACAATGTAAGTGACACATAATTTCAAAACAAGGTAACAGGAAATCAATAATGGCTACCACAGTGCCTCTTGTTGTCTTCAAAATAAATGCCTATACCTTCGGACAAAGAAAAATCAAAACAGAACACAACAGAATCAATAAAAACAAAAAAGTGAATGCAATACAGGACTTCAAAACAAGATAATAGTAAATTCAAAATAGCTACTATACGATATCTTGTCATCACTCAAATAGCTTCCTATGCCATCAGATACATGAAAATCAAACAAGATAAAACAGAATATAACTGAAACAAAAAACCCCAATTAGAATGATACAGGATTTTGAAACAAGATAATATAAAATTAACAATGGCCATCACTTTCAGAAGGAGATCCTTATATATGCTACATTATGTATTGTTATTTTCTGAATAGATGATCAGAATACTGGCTTTAGGCCTGCAAAGTCAGTGAAATACTAAACACTATAAGCTTTAGGTTGTATTTTACCTCATTAGCTATCATTACATCCTGTGTTTCTCTGGATTAGCAGGTCACTTATGGGGGGTGGTTGTTGGTTCTTTTTTTCTCCCTGCCTATATACCAGAAGGGATGGGTGTATCTGATGCTTCCCTAGCCAGCCAAATCATAGGAGGACTTAGCTTCTTGTTGACTTCTTGCTTTCTTCCCACACAGTCCACAACTTATTCTTTTTTTTATTTTAAAGAGAATAAAACAAAAGAGGTCAGAACAGAGCAGATCAAAACAGGACAACATAGGCAACACAGTAATTTACATTAAGACAACCAGCCATTAACAGTAGCTATATCTTTCTCTGCTATAGTTGAGCATAGTTTCAAACACAGTAATATCAAACAAAACAAAATATTATAAAACCATTCAAAGAGTGAAAGAATTACAGGGCATTCTGAATCAAATAACAGAGAATGATCAGTGGGTACTATAATATCTCATTTTTGATAAAAAATTTTTGTTTATACTATCACACATATTCAAATCCCAAAAAGGCACAATGTGATAGATAGAACCAATGGTAGTAGAAGAATCGAAGCAAGTTAGGACTTCTAAGAAGGATGATATTAAATAAGTAATAGCTGTCATAGTTTTGTTCTCTTCAAAGCAGCTGTTCATACCATCATGCATGATATAGTCAAACACAACAGAATAAAATCATTCCAACTGATGAATGAAAACATTGAAAGGCTTCAAAGCTATGAGATGGGGACTCATGCTTACCATAAAATCTTATATACTCTTATCAACTCTCATACTAGGGAGACTATACGGTATTTAAACATGTGAGTCTGGTTTATTTTGCTTATGAGTATGGTCTCAAGTCATGTCAATTTATTTATAAATGTCTCGATGTGATCATTCTTTATAGCTGAGTAGTACTCCATTGTATAAAAATGCCACAACTTTTTTATCCATTCCTCAGTTGATGGGCACTTAGGTTGTTTCCAAGATCTGGCTATTACAAATTGTGCTGCTATAAACATGGGTGCACATATATCACTGTGGTATGATGTTTTCAGATCATCTGGGAATATGCCTAGAAGTAGAATAGCTGGGTCAAATGGGACTTTCAAACTCAGCTTTTGGAGGAATCTCCAGACTGACCTCCACAGTGGTTGCACCAGTCTACACTCCCACCAACAGTGCAGAAGAGTTCCTTTTTCCCCACAGCCTCTCCAACACTTGTTGTTGGTAGTTTTTCCTATCCTGGCCATTCTTTCTGGGGTGAGATGGAATCTCAGTGTGGTTTTAATTTGGATTTCTCTAATGACTAATGATGATGAACATTTTTTCATGTATTTATTTGCCATTCGTATTTCTTCATCTGAGAACTGTGTATTCATTTCAGATGCCCATTTTTGGATTGGGTCTTTGAATTTCACGGGTCTGATTTTTTAAAATTCTTTATAAGTTCTAGACAGAAGTCCTTTATCTGAGGGACAATCCATTAAGATTTTTTCCCAATTTGTGGGTTTTCTTTTCACTCTGCTGGAAATCTCTTTCGACATGCAGAAACTCTTTAATAAGATATGGTCCCTGTTATTGATTCTGGGAAGTATTTCCCGTGCAGGTTGACTCTTGTTCATGAATTCTCTACCTACCCTTATATCTTCGAGGTCTTTACCTATTTTGTGTTCCAAAAGATTAAGTGTTTCTGTTTTAATATTTAGATCTTTGATCCATTTAGATTTTAGTTTAGTACATGGTGATAGGTATGGGTCTAGTTTTAGTCTTCTGCATATGGATAGCCAATTTTTCCAGCACCATTTGTTGAAGAGACTGTCATTCTTCCAGTGAACATGTTTGGCCCCTTTATCAATGATAAGGTGGTTGAGTAAGTTTGTGGTTGTGGTTGTATCTTCCAATCTATTTCACAGATCTTCAGATCTGTTTTTATTCCAGTACCATGTTGATTTTATTATTGTAGCTTTGTAGTATAATTTCAAATCAGGGATTGTGATGCCTCCTGCCTTGTCTTTGCTGCTTAGAATCACCTTTGCTATTCTAGGTCTCTTCTGGTTCCAGATGAATTTTAGGAGTGATTTCTCTAGATCTATGAGGTATGTTAATGGTATTTTGATTGGGATTGCATTGAATCTGTATAGTTATTTTGGGAGAATCGCCATTTTCACAATGTTTATTCTTCCTATCCATGAACAGGGGATGTCTTTCCATTTTCTGAGGTCCTCTTCGATTTCTTTTTCAGGGTATTATAATATTCCTAGTATAGCTCTTTTACTTCTTTTGTGAGATTCTTAAGTATTTCACTTTTTTGGATGCTAGTGTGAAGGGTGTGGCTTCTCTTACCTCTCTTTCAGTATTTTCGTTAGTGTATAGGAATGCTATTGGTTTTTTAGTATTGACTTTGTATCCAGCAACATTGCTGAATTTATTTATTATATCCTAGAGTCTTTCAATGGAGTTTTGGGGGTCTTCTATGTAAAGTATCATGTCATATGCAAATAGTGATAATTTAACTTCCTCTTTTCCTATCTTTACTCCTTTTAATTCTCTCTCTTGTCTAATTGCTCTGGCTAGTATTTCCAGTAGTATGTTGAATAGGAGTGGAGACAGGGGACATCCTTCTCTTGTACCTGATTTTAAGGTAAAGGCTTTCAGTTTTTGGCCATTTAATATGATGCTGGCTGTTGGTTTGTCATAGATGGCTTTTGTCATATTGAGGTAAAGACCTTCTATTCCAATTCTCTGTAGGGTTCTTATCATGAATGAGTGTTGGACCTCATGAAAAGCTTTTACTGCATCTATAGAGATGATCAAGTAGTTCTTACTTTTGGCTCTATTGATATGGTGAATTACATTTATTGATTACATATATTGAACCATCCCTGCATTCCTGGGATGAATCCCACTTGGTCGGGGTGAATAATCTTCTTGATGAGTTGCTGCATCCTGTTTGCTAATATTTTATTGAGAATTTTTGCATCTATGTGCATTAGGGAGATTGGCCTATAGTTCTCTTTTTTAGTTGGGTCTTTCTCAGGTTTTGGTACTAGAGTAATATTTGCTTCCAAGAATGACTTAGGAAGAATTGCTTCCCTTTCAACTTCAATGAAGAGTTTGAGGAGTGTCGGAATTAAGTCTTCATTGTATTTCTTGTAGAATTCCACAGTGAATCCATTTGGGCCTGGGCTCTTCTTTGTTGGCAAGGTCTTAAATACATTTTCAATTTCATTAATATACTTTGGGTTATTCAGTAGTTTTACATCTTCCTGATCCAGCTTTGGTATTTCATATGTATCTAGGAATCTGTCTATTTCTTCAGTGTTATCGAACCTATGAGAGTAGAGGTTTTCAAAATAGGTGTTGATGATCTTCCGTATTTCCACGGAGTCTGTGGTAATTTCACCTTTTACATTCCTTATTGCATGAATTTGAGTTTTATCTTTCCTTTTTAGTAAGGTTGGCCAGGGGCTTATCAATTTTATTTATTCTTTCAAAGAACCAACTCTTTAATTCATTGATCCTTTGTACTGTTTTGTTAGTCTCTATTGCATTGATTTCTGCTCTAATTCTTATAATTTCCTCCCTTCTTTTGGATTTGGGCTTGGCTTGCTCTTCTTTTTCTAGATGGTGGAGTTGTAGCATCAGGTTGTTAATTTGTGTTCATTCTGTCTTCCTGATGTGGGAACTCAGTGCAATAAATTTTCCTCTGAGGGCTGCTTTCATTGCATCCCACAAATTCCAGTAAGTTGTGTTTGTATTTTCATTTGCTTGTAGATATTGTTTAATTTCTTCTTTAATTTCCTCCATGACCACTGATTGCTCAAGAGTATATTACTCAGTTTCCATGTGTTTGTGATGTTTTTGCAGTTGCTTTTATTGTTAATTTCTAATTTCATGGCACTATGATCCGATAGCATGCATGGGATAATTTCAATTCTTTTGCATTTAGTTAAATATGTTCTGTGGTGTAGTATATGGTCTATTTTAGAGAATGTCCCATGTACTGCTTAGAAGAATCAATATTCTGAGGTTGTTGGATGTAAAACTCTATATA
>PVJX010043872.1:0-13447 GCA_004027295.1 Dolichotis patagonum
TGAGGAGGTTACACTATCTATGTGATAGATGAGGAAATAAAAGATCAGAGAACAGAAGGGTCCCCAAACTGGCTTGGTTGGTAGTGACGGCAGCACCTGACTTGCTGTCAGTCTTCGCACTTCTCCCCACCGCTCCATCCATGGGCTAGGAGGGGGCAGCCCCTGGCCAGCTCTGCGTGGGCTCAGGCTGCAGATCATCATTGAATCTCACTGAACAGATGTCACCAGCCAGGACTCATAGCTGGAGTGATTATGCCAGGGCCCTGGAATCAGGTCTCTGGTTTAAAACAGTCCAGCAGAGAATATAGGCAAGAAGCCACACTCATGTCTTTCCCAGGCTCTCCTTCAGACTTTGTGTGGCACTTAGAGGCCACCTTCCTTCTCATCTCTATGGCGATGACATAGCCTTCTGCACCCTGCCCCATTTCTCTGCCCTCTCAGGAACGAGATGTTGGTATCTCTGCAAACTGATCCCACAGGCAGCATGGGGACTTTCAACTCAATTCTCTGAATTACAGCTAAACCCCA
This sequence comes from Dolichotis patagonum, assembly GCA_004027295.1. NCBI lineage: Eukaryota > Metazoa > Chordata > Mammalia > Rodentia > Caviidae > Dolichotis > Dolichotis patagonum. The sequence continues at coordinate 529 of PVJX010043872.1, forward strand.
AGTCTTCCTGGACACTGAGAACAGGGGAAGGCCTGGTTGGCCACCCAGGCTGTGTGTGCAGCATTACCCAGCAGCCCCTCAGAGGGCTCCAGACAGGCAGCCACCCCTACCCCAACTGGAGCTGCCAGCATTGGATTCCAGGCTGGACCAGGACCCCTGCTCGAGGAGGCTGGGATCCCAGACCCCAAACACATGTGGCTACAAAACCCTCCAGTGCAGAGTGGTCCCTCTCCCACTATCCATCTTCTCCTAGGTTGGCTGCTATGCCCGGCTTCTGGGTAGGAGACACCCCATTACCCATGCCACACCCCCTCCATCCTTTGTCATAGCACATTTTCTGGCATGTCCGTTCAGTATGCTTGGCTCATTTAAACATCACACTTTATGGCCTTTTGCAGTATAATTTTGTTCCTGTCCTGCCATTCAATTTGAATTAAATATCAAACAGATGTGAGTCATTTTTTTTTGCTCTTTTTAAAGAAAAAGTTTAATATTAGGGAGCATGCCCTCCTATAAGATCAGGAAAGCGATTCAGAGGAATAAGCCCCTTCAAATTAAAAAAGAATCACGTTGGTTAACATTAAGATGCTTTCAAGTGATACATTTCGAAGTGCTAAGGGAAGGTGTTTCCAGCAAGCTATAAAGCAGCCAGGAGAAAGGAGGGAAGATATACGGCCCAAGGCTGGCGGGGAAATTGGAGCTCTGAAGGGGCAACTCCACCTGGGAGGAAGCTCTGAGCTCAGCGATGAGGTTCCCAGATGATGTTGGGGGAGGCCGTCTTCCCTGAAGGACCAGGAGGGGCCCTGCACTCTGCAGCCTGTGTGGTCAGGCTGGGATAGGGCTATGCAGAGAACTGGCCTGGCCTGGGCACTTTTGTATCCTCAAGGCTTGTCCCATCTTTTCTAACCAAATTTCCTGGGGAAATTGTATCTGTCTGGACCTACTGAGTGGCTCAGCCACACTGTTCTTGCTACAAAGCTCTTAGATAGTGGGACTTTTAGGGTTTTATGGTTCATCAGAGAAGGCTGAGAAAAGTGTGGCTCCTCTTCATAGACAAGAACATACCTAAACCTGATCACAACCTCAGGGGCCCTTGGTCCCATGATTTAGGCACTCCTCATCTGCCCCACCCAAGACAGCAGAACACAGAGCATTCCATCACCAAAATACTCTACACAGGACCCAGGCCTCTCCCTCCCAGGACACAGGAACCTGTGTTTGACGAGCATGCGCCTGCAGTTGCTGGTCAGTCTCCAAACTCCCCTTGCTTCTTGGCAACAGGCATCCTTGGCGCTCAGTGTTATTGGACCTGCCGCCATTTGTGGCTGTGAGCCAGGGCTTTTCCAGGGCTGACTCTGGCTAAAGTGTTTCCATGTGGTCCTTTGACTCCCAGCTCTGAAAGACAGCTCTCTAGCTACAGCCATGACACAGATAGCATTTCCACGTGGCATAACATGGGGCCCACTGGTCCTGGACATCCTGGACACTGAGATGATGTTCTGCACACACCAGGTTTAACCCTGGGGATGATGTAAATACCAAGAGACCCTGCTCCATGGGGAGCACCAGGTCCTACTGACAAGAAACAGAACCAACACTTCCTAGAATTGCACAGACAAAAGAGAAGTTTGAGTAGAGGGATTTAAAGCACAAAAAAGCCTAGACTGTAGTCAGACAGCCAAAGTCTACTGGCACCTCCACTTACCAGTTCTGTGACCCTGGGCAAAACATCAACCTCCCCAACCCCAGTTTCTCCTATGTGTAAAACAGGAGGGTCCCACACCTCATGGGGTGCCAGGGTAGAATGCATAGAAGGCACTCAGCACAATACTGGCCTGACATCAAAGCCCCAGTGTTTGGAAGTTCTTTCCCACCCTTTCCTCCACAGCAGTGACAAGTCCTCTGTCTGAGGGGCTTACTGGGGCTGAGAGGTGGAGAGCTGGAGGGTAGATCAGACACTATCCCCTTCCAAGAAGTCAAACTGAAAACTGCAAGAGGAGCAGGAGACACAAAGGGAGGGGTGTGAGTTCCTGTGTTGTAAACATGTCCCTGGAGAAGGAAGAGGTGAGAAGGGAAAACAAAGAAAGTGGCAAAAATATCTGACAGTGGTTTCAGAGGAGGAATTGAAAGTTGTAAACCATTGCTGTTGCTTCAACCGTCCTTCTGCAACCATGACAGTTAGGTAAGACTGTCCTGAGATCTCTTCTGAGGGCCTAGGGGTGATGCCAAGAAAGGATGAGTCTGTCAGGGACTCAAGACCACACCCAGATTCTAGAAGAGCTCTGAGCTCAGACTGAACTTCCTGTGGGAGGAGGAGGTGAAGATCTCACCTTCTTTGCTTTCCTGCCCACCAGACAGGATCCCAGGGCAAGGCAGCCAACTCTGAGAGGTCTCAGTGTAAGTTCCCTCATTTCCCAACCTGTAGAGCTCCACACCACCGTCATTCATTTGCGCTTCACTGAGAACAAGAGGTTCTTTCTGAGGGCCTGCTCTGCACTCATAAAAGGATTGAAAACACTGCTCTCCCCATGGAGCTAAAGTGATCAGCTGAGAATGAAGTGCAGAAACAGAGGCCCAGGTCTCTCTCCAGCTACAGAAGCAGGAGAATGTGAGGGCCTGGGCTGCTGAGGGAGGCTGACTGGCATTGGTTCAGCCTCAGGTCACCTGCAGCGAGCCCAGGCCAGGGACCCAGGTGTGGAACCTCATGCCGTGGCCACACTCATTCTGATAACCCTCCTTCCATGTCCTCCAGTGGAACAATGTCCTGGCTCAGGCTTTTGTTCAGCTGTTAAGAGCACATCCTTCTAGTGCTGGACTGATGTCACAGGGCCTCCTAGTAGGAACTTGATAACTTGGACACACTCATATCTAACTCTGCTCTTATTTTCATTTTTATCAGGCACTGAAAGATTGAATGACTTAAATATATTTAAATACACAATAATTATTCATGTCCATCTGCAGTCTTCCTTCAAGGTCGGGGCGGGGCTATGCTGTATCCCATGGGTGTACTCCATATAGCAGACTTCTTTTCCCATGTTATTTCCTGGACATTTTACCTAGACCCGTGCTTATCATGTTGATCTTACAGGTTACACACAATTGCATCATAACACAACTTAGTCTCTACCCAACTGATGGGCAGTTTCATTGGTTACAATTTTGAGGGGCTAAATTTAAAGTAATATTCCAAACTATTCATAAAATAGTATTTTTCTGGAACAAGCCCTTAGCAATAGTCTGCATGCCCAGATGGGAGTTACGTGTGGATTCTCTATGTCCTAATCACAGATCAAGCACCCAGTGTTTTACAGATGTAGCTGGTAAATCTACATGTGGATCCAGCAGTTTGTTGCTTTGATACCTATTTTATGGGTGGGAAAACTGCGATGGGTGGTGTGGAGGGATCATCTGCCTAGAGGCACCCAGCATATCACTGTGTGCGGTCTATCAGGATGCCTCCTCTCTCCAAATACCCTGTGGGTATAATGGGAGCCCTTGTGTCTCTCTCTGCCCAGGTCATTCATTGATGACCTGGAAATTTTCCTATGGCAGCACTGAGATATTATGGGACAGGAGGCTGCTCCTTTGGCTTCTGAACTCACCCTGCAGATGGCCATCTCAGCCCAAGACCAAGCCTGCCCTTTTCAACTCCTCCAGAGACCCCTCTAAGAGAAGGGAGGATGCTTTCTTGGGTCTCTAAGCCCTTTGGAAGATGTGAAAATGGGGGCAAGTCAGCCACATGAAATGCTGGCTACAATGTGTAAACACACCTCAGGCTAAGGCTAATTTCCCAGGTCAGGCCCTGGTGCCACCAGCAGCCCCTACAGGAACAGAGGCTGGGGTGGCCTCAGCTAAGTGTATTGTAGGACGACCTAGTGTCAGTGGCAGATGGTCACTGAGCCTTAAGGGCCAGGCATTGGACCATTCAAAGCACTCCTCTCTGCCCTGCAGCAGCCTCAGTCTCCTGTCCAGTCTTCCCCAGATATAAAGTAGCCAGTGCTACCAGGCTGGAGAAGGCTCTGGGATCATACCGGCATCCCTGGCCCCCAGTCGTGCTCCAGGCAGAGGTGCGCGGGGCTAATCAGAAACACCTGTGTACATGGAATTTCCTGCCCCAGTTCAGCCTTCATTTCCTCTGCCAGTAAAAACCTGAGGCATGCAAAGGTGAAAGAAACCAGCCAGTCAATCACCCAGACGACGGCCACCAGGGCCGCAGAGACAGGACTTTCTAAATTAAATTTTAATTCCCACCCGATGGCTCAGCCAGCACAGTCATGATTCAAACCCTGCAATAGGTCATCACAGCCAGGCAGACCTCAACCCAGGACTTTGCAGGAATTAACCTCACCTCCTGGCCAGCGGATGATGGTGTCTGCCTCGGCCATCAGGTTGTAGAACAAGACCATAAGAATGAAAGGGACCCCCTTTCTCTTCGGCTTCATTGTGCAGCTGCAAGGGCTGCCCGAGCTGATTAGCTGCTCACTACTTCAGGCTGTTTGAGTTATTAGGTGCTGGAGAGATCAGAGCCTGCCAGTGACTCGGGGACATTTAGCAAGACAACATCAAAGCTGGGGAGTGGCCAGGTCCAAACTGTAGGATAATGGTCAGGGCCTGAGGGTCTGGGCTCTGTCCTGGCCCAGCAGGTTTAGGTGAGGAGAGTGTCATAAAAATGCCTCCATTTTTTCCAGAACGTATTTCCAGAGTTTCTTGCAGGGTAGGGGAGGCAGGACTTGGAACGATAAGGAAGAAAAGAGCTTCCCGTTTCATGGTTTAACAAACTAAGAGAATGATTTGCATGACAACGTAGCCGACAGCAAGTCCATCCCTGAAGACCAAGCCACCCCCACCCAGTCTCAGCCTCAAGAGGCCATTTCAGGGCAAGAACCTGGGTGTGAGAGTGAGGATCACTCAGTGTTGGGCTTAAAGCCCAGTTTGTGCCATTATGCACATTCATTTCTGCCAATCTCCATCTTGTGGTCTGTAAGATGGAAAATAATGATAGCTCCTCCCTCCTAAGGTTGTGACAAGGAACATATGAACAAGGGTGTTTTATGCTGAGGAATGTAACAAACCAGAGGCCAAGTAAAACATCTTGGAGAGAAAACTTCTGCTTCCCTGCCACTGATAAGTCAGTGACAGTTACCAAGGGGGCAGGAAGTGAAGACCTCCGTTCGGGAGGACCCGGCCCCCTTTCAGACACCTGAAACCCCACTTCCTCTTTGGGCTCATGCTCAGCACCCTCATAGTAAGACACATCTCCTCTGCATCCTGTCTGACTGGTCTCCTCACTGAGGGACTCAAAGCCAAACACATGCATTGGTGACAGTGGATGACCCTGGGGAGGAGAACCAGCACCAATTTCCCAACTCCTGGGGACACAATTATGTGAAAGAATCTGAAGGACAGTGGACCAGGCCAGAGGCCGTGGACTGCCTTGCTAGCAGGAATATAGGACACTCCTTAGGAAGTGGAAAGTGTCCCAGGTCATTAAAACAAATATGTATTTTTTAGTAACTTTTGATTTTTAAAATGATTCATACTCACTACACTATACAACAAAAGCATAATTGCTTGGATGGTTTTCACAAACTATTCTGAACACAAAAAAGTATATACAAGGTTTCAAGATAGATACCTAGAATGTATAGTTTGATCAGGAAATGGGTTCTCCTTGGGGGCTGCAGAGACTGGAAGCTGATACTGAAGGGGGTTGGGGCACCAGCGACCTTGTTTCTTGAGTTTGATGCTGGCCATGTGGTTGTTCACTTAGTGAAAACCCACTGAGCCATCCGCTCAGGGTCTGTACATTTTTCTGTATTCACATCACTTCAGTACTAAGATGACTTGGAACACATTACATAGGTACATAGCAACAGTATGTATACACATAAATAAATATAAAATGTTCATCCTTACTGAGAAAATGTGTTTTTAAAGTAAAAAATTGAAAACATGTCACTTATTATACCATCCGGAGTTCATTCTCTTAATGTTCTAGTATATTTTCTTCCCACTTTTTCCATGCATGATGTGTGTTTAATAACTTTAGTAATAGTCATGTGTGTAAAATTACATGTTCAACTTCTTTCCTTAATGTTCTGTCATGAGCATTTTTGCATACTTTTTAAATGACAGCTGAAAACCATCCTGGTGACTCTATCACATGCCACTAAACAGGCTCATTATACTTTAACTAGTAATTCTTAACCAGAGTTAGTTTTGCCCCGCCCCTAGGGGGGCATCTTATCGCATCTGCTGGGGAGGTGAGGAGGAGGCTACTGAGACCTAGTAGTTAGAGGTTATGGATAGTGTAGAACTTGTTCACTTCCATTTCCCTACCTTGTCCTGGTTAGGGTCCATAAAAATCAGTGACCCTCTTTCTTCTTCCTCTTGCCCTTCTGGAGAGCAGCAGTACTCACATTTGAACTTCCAGGCTAGGCTCTTCTCTGACTTTTTCCCTGGACGGGACATATTCAGATAGTTTTTGAAAATGGATAAAAAGGACTCAAGGAAAAAATGTAAACAGATCCAAGAATATACTTGAGCTTCCAGGCAACAAAAAGATACAGCACAAATCTCAAATATCAGCCCAGATGATGTTTTGTAATTGTTTGGGGTTAATTGCCTTCTTGTCTACTTAAATGCAAGGAAAGACTTATCAAAAACAAAAACCAGAAAAGTGTGTTAATTTCTGGTGCAGGACAGTGAAAATGAGACCATGTCATTGTGACAGGAGCACAAACTTGACCCAGGCATGGGGACTATAAGGGAGAGGGAAGCTAGCATGCTTCTTTCTCTAGGATGTGGTTAAAACCTAAAGCCACTTCCTGTCTCTGGCCTTTGCCAGGTCTAGAAGAAGAGCGTGGCTGCTAAATGAAGGCTGGAGAAAGATGCCAAATAGGGCTCAAAGAGTTGACTTCAAGAGGGCCAGATGTCACAGGAAGGCCCACATCTCAGGGCTAGGGAGTTGGTTGAAGTGTTTGTACTAGTCCTTTGATCCCAAAACTCAGCCTGGATGAGCCCCATTCTGACTCATTTGGGGCTCAGGGAGTTCCTGGCCCCAAGCCCGGGGTGGCTGACCTTCGCTTTTCACTGTGTAAAGGATGATAATGTTCTACTTTCAGGACCAGCTCTGACGGCAGCAGGCATTGCTCTTTTGTCTTTCTTGTTTTGCAGAAGGAAACCAGTTGGCAGAGGCTGTAAACATCTGTATTTCTAAAGCAGGCCCATGGATTACCTAGTCAATGACACTGGATGCTTCTCCTGGAATGCACATTTCAACAAGCTTTTCAGGTTATATTTTTTATAGTAATAAAATAAATATTACCTAAACTATGCCATTTAAATAATTTTTAAACATCCATTTTAGGGTAACTACATTTACACTGTCATGCAAGCATCTAAAATTATTTCCAAAATTCTTCATCACCTCAAATGGAAATACTGTATCAATTAAGCAGTAACTCCCCCTTCTCCCAATACCTAATAATGTGTAGCTTTCTATGAATTTACCTATTCTAAGTGCTTCGTGTAAATGGAATCATACAACATGTAGTCTTTTGGTCTGTCTAAGTAAAACTTTTAAAGGTTAATCCACATTATAGTACATATCAGAAATTCATTTTTTCTTAAGCTCATTAATATTCCATTGTGTGTCTATACCACATTTTGATAACCCCTTTATCTCTAAGGAGATTTGCAGTCTTTCTATACTATGGCAATTATGAACAATAGTGCTACAAATATTGGTGTACAAGCACATGAAGTCATTGCTTTCAATTTTTCAAAAGCAAAAATGAAATGAAATTACTGTATTGTAGGTAACTCTATGTTTGACTTCTTAAGGACTCAATATACTATTTTCCTTAGCAGATATACTTAAAAGGCATGAGGGTCTGAATTTCTCTACATTTTCATCAATACTTGTTGTTTCCTTTCTTTTTTTTCTTTATTTTAAAGAGAATAAAACCAAACAAAATGAAACAGAATAAAGTCAATCAAAACAAAACAGTGAAAGTGATATAGGTCTTCAAAACAGGGTAATAGGAAAGCAACTGTTGCTACCATAATGCCTTTTGTTATCTTCAAAATTGCTGCCCATACTACCAGACATAATAAAATCAAACAAAACAGAACAGAGTAAAACCAGTCAAAACAAAATATTGGATAAGACAAAACAATAAAATGGAGCAAGACAAAGCAGTGAGAATGATAATGGATTTCAAAAACAAGAGAGAAGAAAATCCCCCATGGTTGCTATATTGCATATTGTTATCCTCTAGAGAGATACTCAGACTAACCTTTAGCCCTGCAAAGTCAATCAAACAATATAAGCATTAGGTTGTTTTTGTATCTCAGTTGCTATCAACGCAGTTGGTGTTCCTCCAAATCAGCCAATTGCTTGGGAGGGCTCTTCTTGTCTCCCAGCCCCCACACCAGCTGGCTCATAGGAAAGATGCTTCTTGTTTCTCCTCCTGCCCCACAGTTACTGCCGAATCACAGAATGGGCATATCTTATTTCTTCTCTTGGCCTACAGTTCCTGATGGCTATTTTCATTTTTAAAAAATTATACACATCCTAGTTGTTATACAGTGGAATATCCTGGTTTTCTCCAGGTAATTCTCATACTAACATGGGATAATTCTGCTGTATGTTAGAGAGACAGAACATTCACCAGTGAGTTGAGAACTCCTCTGCCTTCTCAGGGCCTGTGGGTCAGGGTTCAGTGGGGGAGATACTCACCCTGACAGGCACTAAATCAGATTTGTCTTATGTTCCAAGATATTAGTATAGGTTGAGTAAAAATCTCTGCCCCTCATTCCCCTCTCTTCTACCAGCTTAAGAAGCTATCGCCCATTCGCTCTGAAGGTTCAAATGGTCTGGGAAGGTTTTGATGGGGCCCAGGTTTGACCCCAGAGCTGCTATAGAGGCTGTCTTTTCCCAAAAGTTAAATCAAGCTGGAGACACCTTTACTGTTTTAGGTGTAATTGTTCTTATTCAACTATACTGCGACAATGAGCACAGCAGGGCTCTGTGGGTAAGAACACTCTCCACGGGATTTATAAGAGCCACAGTTGAGAGATCAAATAACCCTCTTGCTCCTGGTGCAACAGGCCTGGACTCCATCAGTAAGACACACCTAGGCAGCAAGGACGTAGCTTTGGTGCAGACAGCAGGGCAATGAGGCAAGCAATAAAAAGGCCTAATCTCTTAAGGAAACATGAATTGTTGGCAAGAACATGAGGGAAAAGCAACATAATCCAAGGGTCATTTTCTTCTTGTTATAGATGACTGCTGACTGCTTGAAAAAACCAAAGTGGGGAAAAGTCCTGCTAACACTGGTGGGCAGCAAGATGTAACTTATAGGACTGGTTCCCTCAAATGTTAATAGCTAAAAAGTCTTATGGTAATTATCAGTGACTACCACTGGCTATGTGCTTCTTTTGCAACAGGTATGTTATATTTAGTAGCTTGTCTAATCCTCACAATCCTAAAAGTATTAGCAGTATTATCACCATGTGTCACTCAGATCTAGAAAAAGCAGAAATCGTTTGAGATATTTTCAACAAAAGGGGATTTTCATGTAGGGAGCTGAATGTTTACAAACTTATAGTAAAGGCTAGAGGAATACATGTATGGGGGTGGCAATGAACCTAGCATGTAAAGATGTATTACATATTCTTATATTTGAGGATATATAACTTTGATAGCTGATAGCTGAGCTGCTACCGTAGCTACAGTCACAACAACTTCTTCCACACAACTACTTCTTCTTTACTTGGCGATCATCTTTTTTTGCTGCCTCTGAACTCATCACAACCAAACTTTCCTGCCACCTTGGAGGGAAGAAGGCATCCCTCAGTTCTACCTTCCAAACCTCCCACAAGAATACACAAGAGAAATTTACTTCCAGGCAGAATCCCAGCTGCAAAAGAGTCTTGGAAACTTCCACCAGATACCCAAATAAAGAGGGTGAATTGACAATAAGAATGCCTCGTATCTCTGATTTTCAGTTGAATCTAGATAGGTCACTAGCATAAGGTGACAAAATCAGTAGTAGAACTATTGCTTGATCCCAGATAACAGGACTCTGATGCCTGTTCTTACTCTCTGCTGACTGGGGCATTAAAGAGAAAAAGTACTTCTTAAATACTAAATATTCTTTTTAGTTAAATGTATGTTGGGATATTATTAAATATCAGATTAAAATACAAGGGGATGACTCTGAATTTTACAGAGATCATGACTCTGACAATTATAAGAGCTGAACTATTTCAGTTTTAGGGAATAATTTTAGGGGAGAGGGACAAAAAATGGCTTGCTAAAAGAAAATAAAAATGGCTGGTATACATTTACCTGCAGAGCAAACCTGTTTTCCACTAGGTTCCCCTGCAGGCTACAGGTTCATGGCCTCCTGCCACAGGCAGCCTGGATAACCTTATGGCACTATTATTGAAGAGTGAGAATGGAGCAATACTCACAGTTAGCATTCACTGGCATTTGGGCCAGGCACTATACTAAATGTATTATATAAAGGTACATTTCATTTACACAGCAGTTTATGAGCTAGGTAATCATCTCCTTTGAATTTCTCTGAGTGAGTTTCAGAGAGGTGAAATAAATTTATCACACAGCCTGCCTATGGTAAAGCAAGAGCTGATACTCAAGTTTGGCTCAGTCTGTATTCCAAAATCCTTAATCTGTGGCCATGTGTACACCACCCTTACCTATGAGTAATGGTATCTCTCACAGCACACAAAAAACTGAATTCATTTGAAAAGGCTTATTGCCACCAGAGTAGAAACTGTTCATGGCACAGCAGGGGTGGCCAAGTCTGGAACCAGCAGTGGAACTGGCTCCAGCAGACCTGGGAACCACTTAGGGCCAGGGCACCTATCCATACAGGCAATTCCTTCCAGCCCATCATGCAGGTTCCCCACAGTCCCACATCCTATGGGACCTGGGAAAAGTCTTAGCATCACATTGTTCCTGCTTATTATGGTTTGAGTCCAGATATCCCACCAAAGTCCCATGTAGCCACAGATGGGTTTTTTCCAGAGACGGCTGGATCTAGAATGTATAATGCTGGGATTAAAGGTGTGCAGTTGCTAAATAAGTCTACTGCTTGGTTTGGCACAGTTCTGGGCAGGATTAAAGGTGCTTCACCCAGGTGTGAGTGTTCCCTGTCCTTGGACACAATATAAGGGAGAGACAGATGGCCCTCACTGGTTGCTTGTCACATGTAGCTCACTTGCTCAGTGTCTTTTGTTTTCTGTCTTCGCCTGCCATGAACTGTTTCTCCCATGTGATGTCCCTCTGCCTCGCCACCCTGCCTTGGAGTCAGCCAATTATGGACTGAAACCTCTAAAAACTATAAGCTAAAATAAACCTTTCCTCTTTTAATTTTGGGCATTGTCTATTTATTCTCAGCAATGAGAAAAGTAACTAAGACACAGCTCAAGAATCTTTAATGGCTTGCTACTCCAACCATCCATTATACAAGCAGAGATTCCAAGAGAAAAAGTAATTTTTGAAAAGGAAGTATGATGGCTGGATTCAAGGAGGATAGAAACCAGGCTTCTTCATTCCCTCTTCCATTTCGAAAGTAATGTGTAAATGAAGAGGCACTGGAGCTCAAATGTGTTAGCAGCTTAGTGACCCCTACCACCACCAAGAACACCTCCACCCACCCCATCTGTGGGCGGCTGCTAAGATATGGGTAAGGTCTAGTTCTTGAGCTGAGTTATGTTGACCAGGCTGTACTGACCATCTGAACCCTCAAGTTCAATACTTCTTTTTGCATTTTTTTATATTATCTCAAATTTAAGTAAAAAGCTCACTTAAAAATAATGCTTGATAATTAGAGTTCCAAATGGATACATAATTTAATTGAAATATATGTTCCTTTTAAAATAAAGTGCTGAAAAACTGTAGGATTCAGTACTATTGTCAAGTCAAGGTTTGTATTAGTAAGCTTTCTTGTGCTGGGACAAGATGCCTCACATATACCACTTAAAGGAAGAGAGATTTGCTTTGCATTGTGGGTCCAGAGGGTATATCCATGATAATCTGGCTCCAAGGCAGAAATGGCATGGCAGAAGGGTCTGGTAGAGAAATGCTACTCAACCCATAGCAGCCAAGAAACAGAAAAACTAGTCCAGAGCAAGGGGTATACTCCCAGTGACACCTCTTCCAGTTAAGCCCCAGCTCCTAATAGTATATTCAGATGTGAATTCATCAAAGGATTAACCTACTGATACATGTAGGGTGCCCATGGTCTAATCACCTTCCAATCCAGAACACATGAGGCTTTAGAGACACACTTTAGATCTAAATCATAACAGAGTTTAAGTGAACTAGGAAGTTGAAAGGGCCAAGAATATTTGGAGGTTTCTTTGCAGAAACCAAGACTTTGCCTTTTTACTTTGCCTTTAGCAGACAGACTCACAGACACAGAGACACACACACACACACACACACAGAAGACCTGTAGCAGAGACTCAATGACTGTGTAGCACGTCTACCTTTTTCCTCCTAGACATCTAACTAGACTAAATTTCCCAGCCTCCCTGCCATGTGAATGAATTCTAGTCAATATAATGCCTAAAGTGAATGTAAATGATGGATGCAAATTCTAATTCTGGTCCATAAACACTCATGTACAGCCCTCGATTATATTTTTTAATCTACTGAAAACGTTCTCTGAGGACCTAGAAGAAGGCAGAGCCATATAATGAAAGGATCCTGGATTTCTGTGATATCACATAAAGGAGATTCATCTCACTGAGAAAACATATGATGGGGCATTATATAAGCAAGAAATAAACTTTATTATTAAAAATATTGAAATGCATAGCTTACTCATTATAGAAGTTAGGCTACTCTGAATAATACAAGAGCCATTTTGAAAACAGC
>PVJX010043873.1:0-13457 GCA_004027295.1 Dolichotis patagonum
CCTGGGGGTGAAGGGCGGGGCTATGGGCCCAAACAGACCTGGCCCAGATGCCGATCTCCAGGCAGTTCCTTGTGGATGAAGGGCGGGCCTACCAGCCCCAAAGAGTCGCGCCGAGATGCAGGTCTGCGCAGACTTTTGATCCAAACAGCCCAGGCCACTCTACGGGTCTGAAAGTTTCCAAAACCTAGAGATTTCAAATCATGAGTCAAACATATAAAATTTCAGTTAAATGTAAAAATGGAATACACATTGCTCTTAACCTTGAGCATAGTGACTTAAAGAAACTGTGTACCATTTTTGCCAGTAACACTGTGCACTTCTTGATTCTTATTGAACTTCTGGGTCAAAATTCAAATGAGTCAAACAGGCAAAAAGTTAATGCAAAGTGTTGACTGCTTATCCAGGAGAACCATGAGCTTGGAAGGCAGCCGTCCCAGGACTGTATTGCACAGTTGAAGCAGAGTTGGCCTTATAGAAGAAATATAGTGAGATAGTTAAGAGCAGTCATGATGAACTGAATGACTTCATCATTCAACTTGATGAGGAAGTGAGGGCATGCACAGCACCGTTTTGGTTCTTTAGTAGCAACCAAAGGAGACTCACCAGCAGTTGGCTCAGTGCCAGCAGCAGCAGTCTCAAGCATCCACCTCAAGTACCAGAGGACTACATCTTTGCAATCCGTAACAGGCAGAGGCTAGACTGCAGTCATCTGACAAACGGAACAAGTAATGGCAGCTCCTCCTGCATCTAGATTTTATAAGGAGAGGAACACACTTGAGAATGACTTTGATTCTTCTCTAGGGAATGGGAAGAAGGTTTCTGACCAAGAAGAGAAGGTAGTGGTTATTTGAACTAGTTCAGTGTGGGGTACAAAAGTGTAAACTCTCCTATGGGCAGTAAAAACTCTCCCACACACCACTCAAATGACACAGACTCCAGTCATGACCCTCAAGAGGAGAAACTGGAGAGAGGAAAACATCACCAAACTGTGGGGTTCCTACCATGTCCCGGATAGCTTGGACTCAAGTGTAAACGTACAGGGTTCAGTTTGTAACATTTCTCCAGAAAAATTTATACAATGTCATTTAATTTAGGAAAAGATACTGTCCAAAAAAATTAATGCATACATTTGTCACAACTTGCTTTTTTGTGGGTATTGTTGTTTTGTTTGATTTTCTATTTTTGTTGTTTTTCTTTTTGGGGTTTTTGTTTGCTTGTTTGTTTGTTTGTTTGTTTGGGGTTTTTTTACATTTTTGGCTTCAATACCTCTGCTGCACTGGAATTTTTTTTTTAATCGGTACCGGGGATCGAACTCACAACCATGCACTTGCAAGGCAGGTGCTTATGCAGCTGAGCTAAATCCCCAGCTCACACTGGAAATTTTACAAGTTAATTTCTTTGAATGTTTCTAAAAGGACATTATTTGTAGGATCAAGTTTTTTTTTAATTTTTAAAAAAATTTTTTTCAGGTACCAGGGGTCAAACTCACAACTTTGCACTTGCCAGGCAGGCACTTATGCTGCTCGTCTAAACCCCTGACCCAGATCAAGCTATTTTTATATGCATTACTGTGAAGTTGTGAATAGAAATCTTTCCTTAAATTATAACACAATGATGGCTGTATAAATCTGTGTCTATCTAAAACCTGTGTTGTGTAAGGGCATTCTTACTCATGCTGTTATATGCTTCTGCACCATCCAGATTTGTTAGCATAGATGTGAGTCTATGACTGCCAAGGTTTTCCAGTATAGTAGATTTTTTTCACTGAATAGTGCAGTTGTTGATGGAGTCCTATAGTGGTTTCCATGTTAGATACAGTTTTCCTTACCATACATCTGTGCATTTTCTCTTGAAGTGACTGAATGTTTAAGAAATATGTGTGCATAGTTACTCAGTTCCCATGAACTGTCATATCCTGTTAATGCATATGGCTCTGAGACTCTGGTATACCTTACCTGTACTGACCAAACCTGAATAAAGAGTTTATTGTAAATTAAAAATAAAGACATTTGCAAAAACTGAGGCTTGCATTTTTAAGTGATTTGTGTTGAATATTCCAGGAACATAGAATTCTAATCATCTGCAACACTTTTCAGAGAATAAAGAAGAAATTCTTCCCTAATAACTAATAATTGTGATACAACCCCAAAATTTAGGTATGTGAAATAAGAATAAAATGGATAAAAATTATCTATCTGCTTTGAGGTATGCTAACAGAATTTTAGAAAATCTGTCAACAGTACATTTAAACCATAAAATTCACAGTGGATTCTTCCCAGGAATGTAGGCTGGCTCAATTTAGACAATATGTTTCTATGATTTACCACATTACAGACCAAAGGGAAAAATCATGAGCATTACACTTTTTTTTTTTTTGGTACCAGAGATCGAACTGAAGACCACGTGCTTGCAAGGCAGGCACTTATGCCACTGAGCTAAATCCCTAGACTCCCCAAAAAGCTGTATTTTTATAAACAAATGGCAGGAATGAATATAAAATCAGCCAGGTATGGTGGGACATATCTATAATCCCAGCACTTGAGAATCTGAGGCAGGAGGATTTTGGGGGAGTTCAAGACAGCCCTAGGCTACATAAGGCCAGTCTGAATTACAAAGCAGGACCCTGTCACAAAACAAAACAATACAAAACAAAACAAATCACAATAAAAACAATTTAATGCCCCACCCCCTGCCACAATCCCACTAGATGTCATGTATGGACCAGGAGAAACAGCCAGTCATGCCCCTCATGAGCCCAACAGCCACCGTTGGGACTAATAACCAGCACAGGCCAGGAGAACCAGCCAGCCAAGCCCTCATGCACCTGCTGCCATCAGGAGAGTCTCGGTGTAGCTGCCCCATACTGCACCACCTCCTTGGGAACCTAGGTTAGGACAAACCCAATCCCCTACACCATGGATGGGTAGCCAACCTGGGAAGCACCTGTGACTCCACAACTGTCTTGTCTAGAGGAACCTAGGAAAATGTCAAGACCAAGGAGCAAAAAGTAATCTCAGACCTCCAGCCCACACAGATCAAGTCTGGGAGATATAGACATGCAAGAAACTGGAAGACACACACCAGAAACATCTGAAAGGATAGCAGCTGAAGTAAAGAAACAATTGCATAAGGCTGTAAAAATATGTGTGGATCACTATATTATTACATCTATTTTAGATTTTGAGGACTCTTTATATAGATTTCCATAGTAGCTTTATTTACATTCCCACCAATAAAATAATTTCCTTTTCTCCTGCAGACTCTCCAACACTTGTTATTTGATTTCTTGAACACAGTAATTTTTCTGAAATAAGATGGAAACTTAATGTTCTTTTGATTTGCATTCCTCTAATGGTGTGGAACTTTTTTATATATTTATTTGTACTTCTTATTTTCTGAGAAGTGTCTATTTGTTTCAGATGCGCATTTTTAATGGGATCCTTAAATTTGGGGGTCTGTGTTTTGAGTCTTTTATGCATTCTAGGTATTAGTCCTCTGAGAAGTAACCAGTAGAATTTTTTCCCATCCTTTAGTTTCTTTCTACTCTGTTGGTAGTTTCCTTTGCTGTGCAGAAGCTTTTTAATTTGCTGTGATCCCATTTGTTGATTCTTGGTATTATTTCTTGTGCAACTGAGGTTGTATTCATAAGTCTTTGCCTATGTCCATGTTTTTAGAGGGTTTCACCTATTGTGTCTTAAAGCAGATTGTTTTAGTTTTAATATTTACATTTTTGATCCATTTTGATTTTAGTTAAATGTATAGTGAGAGATATGGGTCTAGATTCAATCTGTAGCATTTGAATAGTCAGTTTTCCCAGTGCTATTTGCTAAAGGGGCTATCTTTCTTCTAGTGAAAGTATTTGATACTTCTGTCAAAGTTAAGGTAAATGAGTGTAGCTGGAGTTGTTTCTGCACTCTCTATTCTGTTCCATTGATCCACAAGTCTTTTTTGTCAGCACCATGCTGTCTTTATCTCTGTAGCTTTGTAATGTACCTTGAGGTCCAAGATTTTGATATCCCTTGACTTTCCTTTGTTGTCCAGAATTTCTCTTGATATTCTAGGTCACTTTTGTTCCATATGAATCTTAAGATTGCTTGCTATGTGAAGACTGCAATTGAGATTATGTTAAATCTGTACAACGGTTTTGGAAATATGGCCATTTGATGGTACTGGTTCAGAACAGAAGCCATCTTTCCATTTTCCAATGTCCCCATCCATCTCGTTTTACAGAGTACCACAGTTTTCATTGTGAAGTCTTTTTCTTCTTTGGTTAGGTTAATTCCTAAGTCTTTCATTTTTCTTTGTGCTATGGTTAAAGTTATTGATTCCCTAATTTCTCTCTCAATGAGTTCATTATGGATGTACAGGAATGCTATTGATTTTTGAGTGTTGAACTTGTATCCTGCTATGCTACTGAATTTAGTTATTAATTCTAGAAATCATTTGGTTATTTGGGGGGGGTTATCTATAAAGGGTATTGTGTCATCTGCAAATATGAGAATTTAAGTTCTTTCTTTTCTACTCATATTACTTTTACTTCATTTTCTTGTCTAATTGCTCTGGTTAGTGTTTCCAGAACTATACTGAACAGGAGTGGTGATAGTACATATCCTTGTCTTGTTCTTGATTTTAAAGGGAAAACTTTCATCCTCTCTCTGATAGCATGTTGGCTGTTGGTTTGATACTGATGACTTTTATCAAGTTGAAATAAAGACCTTCTATTCCTATTGTCGTCACTTTTCTTTATTGTGAGTGTACTTTATTGTGAGATATTTTGTCAAATGCCTTTTCTGCTTCTATTGAGATGGTCACATGATTTTTGGCCTTGCTTCTGTCTGTATTGTGTATTACTTTTATAAATTTGTTTATGTTGGGCCATTCCTGCATTTCTGAAATGAAACCTACTTGGTCATGATGTATGATTTTTTTGATGATCTGCTGCTTTCTGTTTGCCAGTATCTTATTGAGGGTTTTTACATTTATGTTCATTAAAGAGATTGGCCTGTAGTTCTATTTTTTGGCTGGGTCCTTTTCTGGGTCAGTAATGCTCACTTTCAGGCACAGCTTTGGAAGTGCTTCTTCCCTTTAGATTTCATTAAAGAGATTCAGGAATATTGCCATTTCACATTAGATCTTCCATGAAGTTCTTAGAGCCAATTCCCTCCCCTCATAAGTGACTGGCTATCTGGAGAAATACAGGCTGTGATGATAGCTAATGAGGTAAAATACAACTTAATGCTTGTGGTGTTTAGTGTTTCACTGACTTTACAGGCCTAAAGCTGGCAGTCTAATCATCTATCAAGAGGATAAAAATATGCAGTGTGGCATATGGGGGATCTTGTTTTTTTAACTTTTATTTAAAGAGAAAAAACAAAAACCAACAAAACAAAACAGAAAAAAGGGTAGTAACAATACAGAATTCCAAAGGAAAAAAAGGAAAAAACACTAAGAAATAACTACTTGATAAATGACATACTGTCATCCTGGAAATAGTTGTTCAAGTTACAAAATTAAAGCATATAAAGCAGACATTCAGACAGTGAGGCTGTTAACAGTTCTGCCCAACAATCTAACAAAACCAATAATATGGTCATCTATCTTACACACTTAAACATACACGCAGTTATATCCTTTAGAGCACTTTCTTTCCCTCTCTTTTTTACAGTAGCAATTACACATTGTGGGTTTTATTACTCCTATAGTTCTTTTTACTTTTTACACTAGAGACACAATGTGATATTTATAAATATTATTATTATTTATTTCACTAATGAGGATAGTCTTAAGTTGTCTCCATTTCCCTATGAAGGCCTCAAGATCATCCTTCATAGCTGAGTAATATTGCATTGCATAAAACTACCACATCTTTTTCATCCACTCTGTGGTTGATGAGTATCTTGGTTGTTTCCAAGATTTAGCTATTACAAATTGTTTTGTCTAGATCTGTGAGCTATGTCAATCAGATTTTGATTGGGATTGCTTTAAATCAGTATAACAGTTTTGGGAGTATGGCCATTTTTATAATGTTAGTTCTTCCTAGCCAACATCAAGGAATAGCCTTCTATTTTCTAACATCCTCTTTAATCTCCTTTTTTAGTGTAGTATAATTTTCAGCATATAGGTCTTTTACATTCTTAGTTAGGTTGATTCCTAAGTATTTCATTTTTTTTACATATTATTGTGAAGGGTGATATTCCCATAATTTTTCTCAGTGAGTTTCTTGTTTATGTACAGGAATGGTATTGATTTTTGAGCACTGACTTTGTATCCAGCTACACTGCTGAATTGTCTCATTACCTCTAGTATTCTTTTAATGGAGTTTTTGGGTCTTCTATATAGAGTATCATGTCTTCTGTGAATAGTGATAATTTAACTTCTTCCTTCTCTATCTTTATTCATTTTATTTCTCTCTCTTGTCTGATTGCCCTGGCTAGTGTTTCCAGAACTATATTAAAAGGAGTGGTGATAGTGGACATCCTTGTCTTGTTTCTGATTTTAAAGTGAAAGGTTTATTTTTTGTCCATTTAGTATAATATTGGCTGTTGGTTTGTCATAGATAGTCTTTATAAGCTTGAGGTAGGCCCCGTGTATTCTGAGTTTCTGAAGGGTTTTTATCATGAACATGTGTTGGACCTTATCAAAAGCTTTTTCTGGATCTATTGAGATGACCATGTGGTTGTTGTCTTTGGCTCTGTTGATGTGGTGTATTACATTTATTGATTTGTGTATGTTAAACCATCCCTGCATTCCTGGAATGAACCCTGCTTGGTCATGATATATAATCTTCTTGATGATTTGCTGCATTCTATTAGCCATTATTTTATTGAGAATCTTTGCATCTATGTTCATTAGTGAGATTGGCCTATAGTTCTCCTTTTTGGTTGGGTCTTTCTCTGGTTTTGGTATAAGAGTAGTACTTGCCTCCAGGAATGATTTACAGAGGGTTTCTTTCTTTTCAATTTCATTAAAGAGTTTAAGGAGTATTGGCATCAAATCTTCTCTAAATTTCTTGTAGAATTCAGCCTTGAATCCATCAGAGCCTGGGCTTTTCTTTGTTGGTAAGTTTTTTTTTTATTACATTTTCAATTTCAATAGCTGATATTGTTATTCAAAATTGCTATATCTTTTTGGTTGACTTTTGGTAGTTCATGTTTCTAGAAATCTGTCCATTTCCTCTGTGTTTTCCTCTCTATGTGAGTAGAGATTTTCAAAGTAGGTATTCATGATCTTTTGAATTTCAATGGGATCTGTAGTAATTTCCCCCTTTGCAGTCCTTATGGTGTGAATTTGGATTTTTTTCTTTCTTTTTCTTTATAAGTTTAGGGGTTTGTCAATTTTGTTTATTCTCTCAAAAAACCAACTTTTTGATTCATTAATTCTTTGTATTGTTTTTTTAGTTTCAATTGCATTGATTTCTGCTCTAATCTTTACAATTTCCTCTCTTCTATGAGCTTTAGATTTAACTTGCTCTTCTTTTTCTAGAAGCTTGAGATGAAGCATTAGGTTGTTTATTTGTGCTCATTCTGTTTTCTTGATATGACAATTTATTGCTATATATTTACCTCTTAAGACTGCTTTCATTGCATCCCACAGATTACAATGTATTGTTTCTGCATTTTCATTGAATTGTAGGTATTGCTTTATTTCTTCTTTAATTTCATCTGTAGCCCACTGGTTGTTCAAAAGGTTGTTATTTAATTTCCATGTATTTATGCCAGTTTCACAATTTCTTTTGCCATTAATTTCCAATTTCAGTGTGCTATGGTCAGATATTATGCATGGGATAATTTCAATACCTTTGCATTTACTTAAGATTGTTCTATGGGATAATATATGGTCTATTTTGGAGATTGTCCTGTGTGCAGCTGAAAAGAATGTGTATTCTGATGTGGTTGGATGGATCACTCTGTAAACATCTACTAAGTCCAATTGCCGCAGGTATGATTCATTTCTATTATTTCTTTGCTGACTTTTTATCTAGTTGATCTATCTCTGTGACAATGGGCTGTTAAGGTCCCCTGTAATAACTGTGTTCTTATGTATTTGGTTTTTCATGTCCATTAGTATCTGTCTTATACAGTTGGGTGCTCCTGTGTTTGGTGCATATATATTTATAACTGTTAGTTCTTCCGCTTAGATTTTTCCACTCACAAGTATGTAGTGACCTTATCTGTCTCTTTTAATCATTTTAGGTTTGAAGTTCACATTGTCTGCAAATAGGATAGTTACCCCTGCTTTTTTCTGGGTTCCTGCTGCATGGAATACTGTTTTCCATCCTTTCACTTTTTAAAAAAATTTATTTAAAGAGAAAAAACAAAGAAAACAACCAAACAAAACAGAAAAAGGGTAGCAACAATACAGAATTCCTAAGGCAAAAAATAAAAAAACAACAACAAAACAAAAACAAAAACACTAAGATACCCACCACTTGATATGTTACATACTATCATCCTTGGAAATAGTTGTTCAAGTTACAAAATTAAAGCATACAAAGTAGACATTCAAACAGTGAGACTGTTAACAATTCTGCTCAACAATCTAACAAAAACAGTAATGTGGTCATCTATCTTACACACTTAAACATACATGCAGTTATATGCTTTGGAGCAATTTCTTTTCCCCTCTCTTCATATATATATAAAATTTTATTTTAAGGGGGGTAAAATTAAACACAACAAAACAGAACGGGACATAAGAAAGCATAAATTTCAAAGCTAGACAACCTGAGATCTTTACTATCTGTCATATTGTCTCATGTTCTCTTCCCAATGGTTGTCCATATCTTTGCATATGGAGAGCTCATAGTAAATAAGATATCAATCTTTTCACAAGATGTGTAGTTTACTGGCTCCCACTTGCTAAGGGGGGGAGGGACACGGGACAGGGGACAGGATGATATGAGATGTTCGATTCTTAGCTCGCGCCTCACATCCACCCCCCAGAGAGGGGAGGAGCTCCTTATTTTCCCGGAACCCCGAGTCAACCATACAGTGCAGGTCCCAAGTGCCAGGGTCTCTCTCCTTCAGGCCACTGAAAGTCTGCCACACTTACAGCTGCCCCCCAAAGAGGGAAGGAGCTCCTTGCTCTCCTGGCACCCCAAGTCAACCACACGGTGCAGGTCCTGATGCACCAGGGTCTCTCTCCTTCAGGCAGCCAAAAGTCTGCCACTTTCAGCCACCCCCAAGAGAGTGGAGGAGCTCCGTGTTCTCCCAGTACCCTGAGTCAACTGCACGGTGCAGGTCCCGATGCACCAGGGTCCCTCCCCTGCAGGCCCCCCAAAGTCCACCATACTCACCTGCTATTTCTTTCTGATGAATTGACCATTCCATTTCCAAAGTTCTGAAATGGCCAACAGACCACAGAAAGAATTCTCTTTAGACTCCTGTTTGAAATCAGCAGCTACAGCAATCTGCTGGCCTTGCTTCAGGGCCAATCATCCTTTCACTTTTAATCTATGAGTTTTTTTTGAGTCAGATGCATTTCTTGTATACAGCATATTGTAGGATCCTGTTTCTTGATCCATTCCATCAACCTGTTTCTTTTGATAGGTGAATTGAGCCCATTTACATTTATGAATATCACTGATATGTACTGGCTTAACTTTGCCATGTTGTGTTCCTATTGTTAGTTTCCTCGTTTAATTTCTTGTCTAGCCTAGTGATTTCTTTCTGGGGTGTTGTTCTGGAGATTGTGGTCATTTTTTTCTCTATCTAGGATGCCCTTCAGCACTCTTTCTAAGGTTAGTTTGGTGCACATGAATTTCTTCAGTTGTTCTTTGTCATGGAATTGTCTTGTTTCTCCATTAAATTTGAAAGACAGTTTTGCTGGGTACATCAGTCTGGGTTGAAAGTTGTTTTCTTTTAGGGCTTGAAATACTTCATTCCAAGCTCGTCTTAACCTGAAGGTTTGCGCTGAGAAGTCTGCCGTGATTCTAATAGGCTTTCCTTGATAGGTGAGTTGTGTCTTTTCTCTAACAGCTTTTAGTATTCTGTTTTTATGCTGTATGTCTGAGATCTTAATTATTATATGTCTGGGTGTAGATTTATGTTGGTTATGACTCTTTGGCGTTCTCTATGCCTCACTTATTTGTATATCAGATTTTTTCCCCATGTTTGGGAAATTTTCTGCCATTACTTCTGTGAACAGCTTAGCTATATCCTTTGCCTTGCCTCCTGCCTCCTCACTGATGCCTATTAGTCTAACACTGTTTCTCCTGGCATCATCTTGAAGCTGCTGGATTTCATTTCATGCTGCTTTGTTGTTTTTGTAAGTTCTACCTTTCACAGTCACTATCTCAGATCCTGTCCTCAAGGTCTGAAATTCTATCCTCAGCTTCATTTAAATGGCTTTCACTACAATTTTTTGTTTCTTGCATATTTCTTTGAATTTGTTTCATAGATTCTGCTTGTTTTCTGCATTGCTCATTCAAAGTTTCAATTTCCCATGCTCCTGTATTTTTTTTAATCTGTTCTTCTCTAGCTATGTTGAGCAACTCATTTACTAAGGTTGTTACTTTCGTCTTTACATAAGACATTATTTCTAATTTGAGCTCCTCTATAGCCTCATGGATTTATTCCTTTACTTCATTTGCTATGACTTTTAAGGTCCTCCATTTAATTATCACCTGTACTTGCTCCTGATGGACTAGACATTTGGGATTGCATTTTGCCTTTCTGTGTAGTCATTTTCACCATTTGGGTAAATATCTGGTCTTTCTATTTCCAACAGTCACAACTTTCTGTAGTGTGTGTTTTAGGGTCCTACTGTGTGGTTGATGTTTGTCAAATTGCTGAGTATCACAATGAAGAGGAGATCCAGTCTCCTGAATTCCTCCTACAGGACCTGTTGGGTGAGCCCTATATTCTTTCTGGGCTAACTAGCCTAGAAGTATTGATGTAGGACAACTCTTACTTCCTGCTGTTGTTATATCTTCAGGTTGTTTCAGGTCACCAGATCTCCCTGGCTATAGTGTTAGTGTCAGTTGAGGCCCTACTATGTCACTGAGGGTCTCATAAGTTCTTTTAATTTTCTCTAAGTTGGGGGGGGGCATTATTGGTGTACTCCTCAACCTGTCTCATGTTCTCTGTGTCAGGGAGGGGGTTACCCACTCTTGTCAGGTTTGCCAAGGTCTTACAGTTGGAAGGAGTTTCACTTATTCTATTTACCCACTGCAAACCTCTATTTTAGGAGGCAAACTCACCACACTGACTGCAACCTGCTGAGTTCTTCTGTTTGGGTGAGGGGTTCCTGAGTCTCTTATCCAGCCAGCACGGTAGTGTACTGTAGTCCAAGGTTCTGATGTTCCCGGTGGAAGGAGGGGCCCAGCAGCAGCAGTCTCAGACAGCTCAGGCCTGCAGTGGGCTTCTGCGATGCTCCTGGTGGAAGGGCATGCTTACCTGTTGGTCCCATGGAAGGGTGGGCCCAGCAGTAGCAGTGCCAGGCAGCTGAGGCCTTCAGTGAGCTTCTGTGATGCTCCCAGTGGGAGGACAGGCACAGCAGCCATGGTCCCATGGAAGGGTGGGCCCAGCAGTAGCAGTGCCAGGCAGCTGAGGCCTTCAGTGAGCTTCTGTGATGCTCCCAGTGGGAGGACAGGCACAGCAGCCATGGTCCCAGGCATCCAAGGCCTTCCATGGGCCTCCATGATGCTCCCATGGAAGGCCATCCCAGCAGCCACGGTCCCAGGCAGCTGAGTCAGGATCTCCTCCTTAAGGTGGAAGCCATTGTTAATTCCCTATTATCTTGCTTCAAAATCCTGTATCATTCTCATTGTTTTTTTTTTTTTGGTTGGGTTTTATTCTGTTTTATCTTGTTTGATTTTATTATATCTGGTGGCATAATCAGCATTTCAAAGAAAACAAGATATATGATGCCCATATTGGATTTACTATTATTTTGCCTTAAAGTCCTCTATTACATTCATTGTTTTGTTTTGTTGGTTCTATTCTGTCCTGTTTTGTTTGTCTGGTGGTGATGAATCTCTTAAGGTGCTCTTGTCATTGAAATATCTCATTCTCCAACAATTTTGAAGGCAATATTTGCAGGATATCTAAATTGGGTTTGGAAGACGGTATCTCCTCTTTCTTTCTTTCTTTCTTTCTTTCTTTCTTTCTTTCTTTCTTTCTTTTTTACTTGCCAATGGGTATGAAACCCATGACCACACACTTGCCAGGCAGATGCTTATGCCACAGAGCTAAGTCCCTGGTCTGATGGTATCTTTTCACTCCAAGCCTCCTGGCCTTCAAAGTATGTGTTGAAAGGATAGAAACGGGCTCATTCCCTTTCTTTACCAGCTTTCAAGATTTTGTACCTGTGATGGATTTCTAGCACTTTGAGTGTAATGTGACACCAGGAGGTTCTCTTTTGCTCATGGCTATTTGGGATTCAGTATGCATCACTTATCTGTTTATTTTTTCCCTTATACTTTGAAAGCTTTCTGACATTATTTCTGTGAATAGTTTTCTAATGCCACTTAAGTTTTCTTTTTATTTTTTTAAAGAGAATAAAACAAAAGGGGACAGTACAGAGCAGATCAGAACAGGACAACATAGGCAACACAGTACTTTACATTAAGACAATTGGACATCAACAGTAGCTAACACCATATCTCTTACTCTGCTATAGTTGAGTAGTTTCAAATACAATAATATCAAACATAACACAATAGTATAAAGCCATGCATAGAGTGAAACAATTACAGGGCTTTCTGAACCGAATAACAGAAAATGATCAATGGGTACTATAATATCTCATTTTTGATAAAAAAGAAAAAAAACTTGTTTGAACTATCACACATATTCAAATTCCAATGAGACACAATGTGATAGATAGAACCACCGGTAGTAGAACAAAAAAAACATGGTAGGACTTCTAAGAAGGATGATATTAAATCAGCAATAGCTGTCATAATGTTTTGTTTTCTTCAAAACAGCCATTCATATCATCACGTATGATATAGTCAAACAAAACAGGATAAAACCATTCCAACTGATGATTGAAAACTTTGAAAGACTTTGAAGCTATGAGATGGGGCCCCATGCTTACCACAAAGTCTTATATACTCTTATCAAATCTCATATTAGGGAGACGATATGGTATTTACCCTTGTGAGTTTGGTTTATTTCACTTAAGAGAATGGTCTCAGTCGTGTCCATTTATTTATAAATATCTCGATGTGATCATTCTTTATAGCTGAGTAGTACTCCATTGTATGAAAATGCCACAACTTTTTTATCCATTCCTCAGTTGATGGGCACTTAGATTGTTTCCAAGATCTGGCTATTACAAATTGTGCTGCTATAAACATGGGTGCACATATATCACCGTGGTATGATGTTTTCAGTTCTTCTGGGAATATGCCTAGAAGCGGAATAGCTGGGTCAAATGGGACTTCCATACCCAGCTTTTTGAGGAATCTCCAGACTGACCTCCACAGTGGTTGCACCAGTCTACACTCCCAC
>PVJX010043874.1:0-13457 GCA_004027295.1 Dolichotis patagonum
AAAAGTTGTGGCATTTTTATACAATGGAGTACTACTCAGCTATAAAGAATGATCACATCGAGATATTTATAAATAAATGGACACGACTTGAGACCATTCTCTTAAGTGAAATAAACCAAACTCACAAGGGTAAATACCATATAATCTCCCTAATATGAGATTTGATAAGAGTATATAAGACTTTATGGTAATCATGAGGTCCCATCTCATAGCTTCGATCATCAGTTGGAATGGTGTTATCCTGTTTTGTTTGACTATATCATAGGAGATGATATGAACAGCTGTTTTGAAGAAAACATTATGACAGCTATTGCTCATTTAATATTATCCTTCTTAGAAGTCCTACCATGCTTTTTTTTTTGTTCTATTACCATTGGTTCTGTCTACCACATTGTGTCTCACTGGAATTTGAATATGTGTAATAGTTCAAAAAAATTCTTTTCTTTTTTATCAAAAATGAGATATTATAATACCCATTGATCATTTTCTGTTATTCGGTTCAGAAAGCCCTGGAATTCTTTCACTATATGCATGGCTTTATACTATTGTGTTATGTTTGGTATTATTGTAATTGAAACTATGCTCAACTATAGCAGAGTAAGAGATATGGCGTTAGATACTGTTAATGTCCAGTTGACTTAATGTAAAGTACTGTGTTGCCTATGTTGTCCTCTTCTGATCTGCTCTATACTGCCACCTTTTGTTTTATTCTCTTTTAAATAAAAAAAAGAAATTTATGTCTTACATTGCTTTCTTGTGATCCACTTTGCTCTGTTTTGTTGTATTTATTTTTACCCGATTGATATAATTGCATGTATATTTGAGTGGGTAAGATGGATGACCATATTGTTGTTTTTGTCAGATCGTGGAGCAGAACTGTTAACAGTCTCACTGTTTGAATGTCTACTTTACATGCTTTAACTTTTTAATTTAAACAACTATTTCGAGGAAGTCAGTATGTAATTAGTCAAGTAATAATTTCTTAGGTTTTATTGTTGTACTTTTCCTTTTTTCCTTGGAATACTGTGTGGTTGCTACCCTTTATTCTGTTTTATTTTGTTTTGTTTTTTCCTCTTTAAATAAAATTATAAAAAAAAGAATGTCTTTTGAATTCTTTATTCCACATTGCATCCACTTCCAATGTTTGGAGCTTATTGTTAGTGAATTTTGAACCTTGAGAGGTGCTGTGTTGCCTCACACTTTTCATTTCTCTCAGACCTCTGTGTTGAGATTTGTGCCTATGTTGGCTTGAGTGTCCCTTCAGCCTTTGTATGAGATCCGTTAGGAATGACCTTCTGTTGATGGCTTTTCCTGGGAAGTCAGATGATCTGAGGTTTTAAATGTTTCTGGAATGCACGGTGGCATAGATACTTTCCATTGTCTATCTTCAGTGTATTTTCTTCCCGTCCACAGTCTGTCCAGTCTGAGAGTCTCATTCTTGTAGATAACAAGAGAGCAGGGTCTTTCTGGGGAACTGGCAGTTGAGTCTAGAAAGCAGGGTACATGGGATTGGCAACTGTGACTGCTTCTTTAGCATCCACAGCAATGCACATCTGGAAACTCTGTGGCATGATGCTGCTGAGGCCCCACACAGGCATGGAGACAGCATCTCTCCCTGCTGCCACCAAAGGGGTTGATGCCCGGAGCCTCTCTTTATCATGCTGCACACCTGCTTTGGGCTTAGGCCTTGGTGATGCCTTTTCGTCTCTTATTCTTTGAGTAAAAGCATTCACTTAGTATGACTGGGCTTGCCTTGTGTGTGGAGCCAGGTCTACTGCCTGTCACCTGTAGTGGGAATGTGACTCAGTGTCAGGGTGTCTGCACATAGTACTCAAAGTGTCACGTCCAGTCTGCCATACCATGTAGAAAGTGGTAATGAAGGATGAAGATGTCAGAAATGGTGTTGGGGTCTGCAGTCTCAAATACCCAAGTGGCAAAGGGAGGTGGACTGGAGATCAAGGGCAGTCTGGGCAACCATGAGGAGCACAGCCTCACTCCTTACAGGAAACCTGCAGAAGACAAAATATGGATGCAGTGCAGTTGCCCAGCACCACATACAATCGCACATGTGCTCTGCACTTATGTCAAAGAAAAGCAAAATCAGACAAAAAATAGAATAAATGTTTTAAAATAATGAAGACAAAATGAGAATTTAACTATTAGAAAACAAATGGACCAGGGATATATCTCAGTGGCTCAGTAAGTTTGATTCCTGCTTCCAAAAAGAGAGAGAGAGAAGAGACAAAGACAGAGTCAGAGACAGAGAGACAATTATTAGAAAAGAAAAGAGAAAATGTTGTTAAAACACTAAGTGGGCCAGTGTGAGCCATGTCATGCCTGGGAGGAGAAACAAGAAGCCAATTCACCCTTCCCATGAGCCAGCCAGTGCACAGGGTAGGAGACAAGAGCACCCCCAACCTCCACCCCTATGAAAGCAGAAGAGTGATTTGGAGGACAAGATGAGTTGATAGCATCTGAGCTACCAAAACAATTTAATGCTCGTATTGTTTGATTGACTTTGCAAGCCTAACGCTAGTAGTATGAGGATCTATTAAGAGGATAGCAGTATGCAATCTAGCAAATATGAGGGACTTTTTTCTGTCTTATTTTTTAAAGCCAATATTCTTCTCACTGTTTTGTTTTGCTCCATTTAATTGTTTTGTTTTATTCAATGCTCTGTTTGATTGGTTTGATTCTGTTTTGTTTAATATTATGTTTGATGGTATGAGCAGCAATTTTGAAGATATCAAGAAGCATTACAGTGGCAGTTGTTGAGTTCCCCTTATCCTGTTTTGAAATTCTGTATTGATTTAACTGTTTTGATTGGCTTTATTCTCTTTTGTTTGCTTGATTTTATTCTCTTAAAAAAATTCAAAAGTGAAAAAAAGAACAATAATACCCGAAGAGAATACAAGTATGTATGAACTAATCAGGAAATAGAAGAAAAATGTCTTAATGGAAAGGAAAGTATGACTGCCCCTGACATGGATGAGGATATCAGCAAGATGGCTCAGTGTCCCACAGCGACAGCAAGACAAAGGGTTAATCATCATGTGCTACATTTAGACTGCTCCTCTGCCCAGGTGCTGGAGATGTCTGGACCTCGAGTTGATTGTGGTCACTCTCAGCTTCCCGGCTAGCCAAGTACAATGTTGCCCAGAATGGTAAGGTTGTGTGGCTGGACTTTACACAAGAGAGATTGCTCAGGAAACTCCCTGATGGCGAATGAAGCTGAGCACTGTGCTACACCTGGGTCACTCAATCATAAGTGATTTGGGTGTAGGTGGCACAGCAGGTGCCATGCAGCTCAACCTGCATGACTCTGCTTCAGAGAGCCTTCATATAATTGAATGTATCTGTGGTGACTCCAGTCCCTCTTCACAACTCCCTGCTGGTCACCAGGCAATAAGTGCTACTAAGGCTGTCTTTTTAAAAAGATTTCCTTCCTAAATCTCATCAAATATATGTTTTTCAATGAGCCTGCTTCTGTGGCATTCCACCATGAACAGACAGAGCAACTAGGTAGACACTCGCTGGGACACCATAACAACGTCTGTTCTGAATTTGAGGGTGAAGGAAAGTTATAGTTTTATGTGTTTCAAAGCACCAGGCTGAGGCCTGATATTCACAACACAGCCCCCCAGACCAGCATGGTGCTGGGACATTGAGAAATGCTCATCAACTTCGAAGCACTGGGGTAACATGTAGCTCTTTGGTCTCTAAGTTCCAATTGTCTCTGCATTTCTTTCCATGCCACTTTAACACTATGTGCCTCCTCTGCACCCTGTACCCCCACTGTGCTGCCATGCCATCACCACTGCCATGGACTTGGACCTGCTTTGCTCATTCCAGTCCTCTGTGTAGCCTGAATCTCTGGGTCTTTCCACTTCTATATCATTAAGTTGAACCCCTCCTTCACTGATCACACTCACTAGCTCTTCTCCAGCTTTCTTGACTCCAAGTGCTGGAGAATTAAGGAAATGCTGCCTGCTGTATTATATAAATGTATTATTCATTTTAATCCTCCAACAGGCCAATGACTTGAGAATTGTTCCTGCATATCAACTTTCATGATCAGAAATCTGAGGCCCTGCAGGGTCTAATTACCACAAGTGTGTAGGCCAGGTTCTAGGCCCACAAGGCTGGATCCTGTTCATGGGGGTTCATTTGCCACAGAACATAACATTCCTGTACAGAGAAAGGAATACTTAGCATGGAACAGAGCCAGACACACTGGCCATACACCTCAGTACTATTGAGCCTGAAAAATGGTCAAATCACAAAAACAAAATAAGTGTACAAGCCCATTTGATCCACTTTTACTTGCCACCTCTGCTGACTGCTCTGTGAAATGGGCATCCATGACTTCAGCAGGGACCAATCCATGAAGCAACACGCACAGCACTTAGGACACAGTCTGATCTCACTCTCATCCTCCTTGGTGCACTACTCTGAATGTTGTGCACCAGCCTGACTCTGCCCCTCCTGGCCTTGTACCTCGAGATGTGATGGATTGATCCTGTCTTTCCTACTCCACCAAATAGTGGTGCTTGTTTACAAGTCCCTCCTTATTCTCGAGTCTCAGTGTCTTCACCTATGATATCCTGGAATCCACAGAAAATACTGATTAACATGAAGGCTAAATTATCTAACATTGAATTATCTCCATAATACTAAGTGAAATAAATCAGACACAAAACTAAAACATCACATGGTTTGTCTTATGTGAGAAACACAAAATATAAATAAAGAGCAAAATTAAAGATAGATAATAGGGAAAAAGAGACACGATTTCTTGAAAAGGGTTGTTGGAATTTTGATTAGAATTCTATTACATCCAATAATAGTGGAAGAATTTCCATTTTCAATAAATTGTTTCTTCCTACCCAAGATCAAGGGATACGTTTCCATTTTATGATTTTTTTAATCTCTTTTTACAATACTGTAGTTTTCAATGTGGAGGTTGTTTACTAACTTTGTTAGACTGACACCTAGGTGATTCATTTCTTTGGGTAGTATTGTGGAAGGTGCTGTTCCACTAATTTCTCTCTCAGTGAGTTTGTTATTCATGTAGAGAAAGGCTGTTGATTTTTGAGGGTTTACTTTGCATCCAGCTACTACTAGTTTTGGTAATTTGATCCAGAAGTCTTTTGCTGGAGTTTTTGAAGTATTCTATGTAGAGTATTTCTTCCTCTTCAAATTCACCAGAGACTGAGAAATAGCAATTTATAACTGTACTAACTGGTACTGGCTATTTAGAATTTTTTTGTCTTCTTGATTCAGGTTTGGTAATTCATATGTATTGAGCATTCTGTCCATTTCCTTTGCATTTTCCATCTTATTAGAATACAAGTTCTTGAATAGGTATAGATGATGTGTATTTCTACAGCATCCCTTGTGATTTTACCATTTTCATTACTAATTGTGTGGACTGGAGCCTTTTCTTTTCTTTTTTGATAAGGTTGGTTATGGGTTTATTGATTTTATTTAATCTTTCAAAGAAGCAACTTTTTGATTTATTGATTCTTTGTATTGTTTTCTTTCTCTCCATTGCATTAATACCTGCTCTGGTTATTATAATTCCCTCCTTTGTACAAGTGTTCAACATGGCATGCTCTTCTTCTAGAAGCTTGAGGTTCAACATTAAGCTGCTTATTTGAACTTTATCTTTTTTTCTCATGTAAGTATTCACAGCTTTAAATTTTCCTCATAGAATTGCTTCCATTGCATCCCACTAGTTGTGGTACATTGTATTGGCATTATTGGTTAACTGTAGAAATTGTAATTCCTTCTTTAGTCTCATCTGTGTCATATTGGTAGTTCAGTCACTGTGTGTCCATAGGTTTCAATGATCCTCCCATGCCATGAGTCCCAACTCAGGGAGAAGGCACCTCTTGTCTCCTTCTTCTTTGTTCAAGTTTCTCTCTTCATTCTCCTCATGAGAATTATCACTTCAGAGCCTTTCAGGGTCCAGGGTAACCACTTTCTTCCATCTTCTCCTGCTTGCACTGCTGTATACAATTATTGTACAGATAATTTCAGAGAGCCTTTTGCTGATTACCACTCCACCATCTTCCTGGAAGTCCTCCAGAGGTGTCTTCTGTGTCTAAGAAGTTCTTGGCCTTTTTACCTGTCCCAAGATCCTACCTCCAACATTTACTAATGATATGATGTTGCTATCTTTTTGGCTCAGGATCCAGTCTGTTAGTGCTGGACTATGGTGATGGTTAAGACCCCAACAGTCATGGTGTTGTTACAGGTGGGAGAACAACCGACTACAAGAGTGATGTCTTGGTGAAAGTATTTCAGTTAGGGATGGGAGTAACTTCAAGCACAGACAAGAAGCTGACAAACTGGTAAATTTGAGGTTGGTACATTTCAGCATGGGGAAAGATCTACAGTTTAATAACAGCACCCAACGTAAGTCAAGAACTTGCATTTCATGAGTTTCCCTTAGCAGAGTGATTTTATTCTGTGGTGGAGATGTTTAAGAGACATATGGGGCAAAACAGATAGACTCACAGAAATATAGTTGAAGCAAGTCTGGAGGACAAGGGATGATCACACAATCTTTGGAAACTGGAGAAGAGGAATGGAGAAAAAGAATGAAGGAGAAAGGAAAACATTATTGAAGCAAATCAGAAAGGTTCAGTACAATGTTCATTCACATGAAGATATCATAAGATCAAGAGATAACTGAAGGAATATAGAAGCATGATGAATAGAATAGAATGAGATATGTATAAACCTGAACAAGAAAAATAAAACTATCAAAAAACCAACCAGACAATAAAAGGGAAACTATATACACAAACAAAGGAAAAAAAAGTTAAGTAAAATTCCTTTGGTATCCACTGCTCTGGGTCAAGTGTCCAGATCAGTGCCCCACCAATCCTGCAGTAGGATCAATGCTGGACTGGGTGTGGGGCTCATCTTCGACTTCAGGCATGGGGGCTGTGGCCTGTCTTTTACTTGTAAATTTATGGATGAGACACCCACATCTCCTTATCCTTTTTCTTTTTGTCCTTATTCTCTTTCTTTGTGTTTGTCTCTGTGTCACTCTCTTGGTTGCTGTGCCCTCAGACAGAGACAAGTCAAGGCTGCTCCAGTCCTGTGCACAGTTGACCCCTCCTGAGCCTTGTACATCCTGCTTCATTCCACACTGCTCACCCCTTTCACACTCTGTCCTCCTGTTGTATGCTGTGTTTACAAGGCAGAGGGAGCACTGAATCCCTGGCCCAAAGATGGCTGTGCTGGCAGCCACTAGTCACAGGGCAGAGAAGTAGTGATTTCTCACTCCTTGACCATGGTGCCATGGGATGGTCCAAATCCCTCTCGTGCTAGTGGTAGAGCCTGTGTTGTGTTGTTTCACTAGCAATCCTCAATGCCATGGCTGGTTCCTAACTTTCTTTTTGCTGCAGGTTCCAGTTAGAGGTTGTGGTGTTCAATAGAGAAAGAAATAGAATAAAAAAAGAAAAAAGAAAAAAGAAAGAACGTGGCAGTTCATTGGGAAGGGAGTGGTCACTCATGCCTATGTATGCCAGTAAAATTTCTTGCCAGGCTGCTGTATCGTCTGCTTGCAGGAAATCAAAAGACATGAGTGGACTCATTCTAGACCTATCCTATGGGAACTGAATTTGCCACACCTTTGCTGTCTCTCTGTTTTTATTGGGGAACTTCCTAGATATGGCAGTTCCCACTCCACTTCCATTAGCAGAAAATGGGGAGGAGCCTAATGGGCTGGATTAACATTTTACAAAGTCCTATGACTTTGTTTTGTTTGATCTCCAAGTCTCTTAACTCAGGCTAATTTTGGTAGTGGGATGTGTGTTCCTCCCTTTCTTCCAGTCACCTGAATTTTTAGTTGATTTTCTCTGAGGACCTGCAGTGTGAGTCCTCTTATTCAGTTATGTTGAATCCTCCAATTACAAAACTATTGCAAATTCTATCAAATATTTCTTTAAAACTATACATTTCCAAAAATATAATAAACACAAATAATAATAAAGATGATATGAATATTGGAAAGGAAATACACAGACTTAGATGTTAAAATGCAATATGCTATGAATTCTTTAAATTATATGCTTAATCCAACTATATCATTATAACAAGATAAACTTGAAAAATATTTGTAAGTCTTTCTTCTGAAAAATAAGGGCATACATTTTCTTGAAATCCTGAATAACAAATAGAGATACTCTTTTTCACTATTTGAGAATGCTATATAGTTGTGGTCATTTATGCCTGTGAATCATACATGTATGCACACTAAATTTAAAAGAAATACTAAGGGATACATTTCCTTTAAACAAACTGATTTAATTAGGCTGGCAATACAAATCAAGATTAATAGGTGGTTCTTTTCTTCAGTTCTTTATGGGGATAAATTGCACATTAAATATGCTGCTTATTGTATTTTTGTATCACAAAACTACTAAAGGTATACTTTACATAGATCCAAGAAAAAATATGAATTGTGAACCTACAATGTGGTTCAAATTTAAGAAAATACCTTTTTGATCTAGGAATGAACAAATGTTTTGAAATAAAATTATAAAACTCCAAATTTTAAACTGACTTTGAAAAGATACAGAAAGTAAAGGATTTCTGTTCAGCAAAGAAATTAAAATACAAATGGAAAAGTCACAAGAAATTATGTTGATTCTCTACAGATGATAATAAAATAACTAGAAAAAAATGCTTATCAGAAATTTGAGAACATGATGTAAGCTAATAATTTACAGAAGGACTCTCACAAGAAATGAAAAAAAGACTGCCCAGAAATGGAGGCATACAAGAAAGAAAAAATTACCAGAAGCAAATAAATTTCCCTATGAATCCATGGAATTGGTCAAAAAGTCCAGTGTTGGTTATGAGAAACAGAAACCACGGCCCATTGTGGTGGGAGTAGTGTGACTGGTGTATAGTAAAATTTTAAGTGCTATACTCTCTGTGCACCAGCAGAAAGCTCCCAAGCATCCAAAGCATTTTCTCAAATTTGCTTCCAAAGTAACAAGTAGGAAAGTGTTCCTGGTAGTACTATATCAATGACAGAACCTGCTCCCCCATAACTGTGGAAAGGCAGGTAAAATGTTAGAGACAAATCCTGGAGACCCTGTCAGGAATTACAGCAACATACAGGAGTGCAAATAAATCTAGAAAACGCTATTGAAAGAATTAAGTAAAATACAGCACAAACTCACTAACATACTCCATGTGGGCACTGAAGCTATCTGTGCATGTGTTGGGGTGTAGCTGAGCTGTAGAGCACATGTGCAGTTCTAATGAGTCTATGGTGTCCATAGCCAGCAGAAAGATGGAGCTGAAGCCAGGGGCTATAACATAGTGGTGATGAGCAGGGTCACAGCTGTGGAAAGACCTGCAATACATTTGTCAAGCAGAGCACTAGTGACATTATGGGCCATGATTTCCTTGTGGGAAGGGATGTTCTCTGCATTAAATGACACTGCTCAACATGCTCACTCTCCACTCCTAAGAGGCTGCTAAATCTCATCCACTACATCATGATTAGAAGGAAATAGCTGAGACACATTCACATGTTTCCTGGTGTGCACAATCACCAGGGCCTGGAAAGCACTGAGTTAGCACATGCTGTGGACACATAAGTTCTTGAATTACAAGGTATTAGAAAGGCCAAAGAGCACAAGGGCTGCCAGGTCTCCAGCTCTGAACTCCAAACCCAATCTCAGTGATTCACCCAAAAGCACTCTATCCTTGCACACTCTCCTTGTCCTTGAAGCCATTCCTACAGCTAAGACATCATTAGTGTGAAAAGAGGACAAGTTCCACTGTTTCATGCTGTATGATGACACCCATAGAGAGACACAGGCATAGTAAAAGTTGCTTTGAACCAAAGCTCTGTGCTTTAGCTCAGCTCTTCCATTCCTGTAGACCATTTGCATGGGTTTCTCCAGGACACCAGCGTGGAATTATGTCTACAGGCTGTGGGCAACTCAAGCAACACTTAGGGGGATTTCAGGGACTGTAGTCAATTGTAATTTATGGGACATATAACAAAGGTTCAGAGAGATATATAAACCATTGCAGAGGAAAAACCTTGGAGGTAACTGTACTGGACATTCCTTCAGTCCAATAATGTCATGGAAATGGAAGTGTGATTACATGATTGGGTACTCAAGTGCAGAAAGGCAGATATTTGTGCAGGGTTAAAGCAGTTGGGTTAAAGCAATCCTTTCAAAATCAGCCCAAATTATAACAAGGAATAGAAATGATTCTCTTCATCCTTGCACATGTTTGGAAGCTTATATTAAACCTGCTCAGCCCTCTGTCTGACCATTGAAAATCTCTATCACACCCCTATGTCCTACTGATGAAATGTAGATGATATGATCCGAGTGGGGTACCTATTTGTAATACAAAAAATTCAAAACAAACAAAGAAAAAATACCCAAAAGCCAAATCAGTGCTCCCTTTTTCAAATATTACTCATGTAGTTCTTCTAATTGAGTTACTTTGGACAACCTGTTTAACACAACACTCAGAACAGGAAACACATAGAACATGAGTGTAGAACATGGTGAGCATCATGTTCTATAGAGGGCTTTATGAAGTGCTGAAGGAACAAGACTAGAAGAGATACTACTTTAGTCACAAAGGCAAAATATCCTTATCAACACAAGGGAAGTTGAAAACAAAATGTATTTTAAATGGACAGAATATTCCTAATCAAGCAAACACTACTGCTAAACCTTGAATTCTTTAAGCCTGCTCAACAAATTTGCTTGATCTGTTTGCAGGAAACATATGTAACACAATACAAAATTCATAATAAAATACTAAGTGTCACATGCACTTCATTGATGATTGTGCTCTGCAAATCAGTGGCTGTTAATCCCCACGGTCTGACAGAGCAGAGACTCACTGCTGCTCTATACCATCAGAAGGTAGTACTGTGCCGTGTTAGTGTACAGAAAGAATAAAACATAAAACCAAAGGAAGACTTTCACAGAATGATATTCATTTTTTTCTTAGTACTAGAAATTTAACTCAGGGCCCAGGACATGTTAAACAAGCTACCTGTCAGTGGAGATAAATCTCAGAATTTCTGTTTCATATTGAAACGGGCAGGGTCTTGCTCAGTTGCCCAGGTGGTGTCTCATGTTGCAATACTCTCACCTCAGTTTCCCAAGTGGCTGGGAGTAAAGGTGGCATCAGCATTCCTCACCCAGACTTGCTTTATTCAAGAACAGAGGTCTTGATAAAGCTTGTTGATTAAAGTACCCCAATCTTAAACTGGCATAGTATCACAGGCAGGGCATCCCAACAGACACAGAGGTACAAACTCCATTGAAAGTGTACAACAGCCTGTGCAAAGTAGTAAGACACCATCTCAAAAACTGAAAAATGAATTAAGTTTTGGGTTATGCAGCACGCAGCAAAATTCATAAGTTCAGTCACTACACAATAAAAGAATCAAGTACACCCTAAAATCTTTTGTGTCCAGGGGAAAATCCTTTTCATTTTAATTTAATGATGGTGTCCACACTATTTTTAAACCTATACCAATGCCCGACAGTTTCTGAATTTCCAATTTTGCCTCAAAACTGAATAGATTTTCTGATCCGTGGCAACAGAAGACATATTTATCTATTAATTTATCTTCCCCACTTTCTTCTAGCCTGTGAACTTTGTGCCACCCAAAGACTCCCCCCAGGCACACATTTCTTCCATCCTGGTCACCCTAAGGACAATCCGACCTTCAGAAGATATATTCTTTGTTGTAGACATTATTTCTGGTACCCTTCATCATCCCATTCTCTTGCACCTCCTTTCCTGTCTCCTCTGATCCACTCTAAATGGAAAACCTTTTATGCCTACCCATTGACATGCCTGCACAACTTCCATTTAGGGTTTCCCATACTGCAGCGTGGGTTTTTCCCATGCTACAGTTCTCTTTTATATAAAGTCAGATTCAGACAGCATTTCAGTAGTTAAACAATGTCTCCAATCTTTTTAAAAAAATTGTGCAAATACACAATTATAGGCATTTCTAAGAGTGGGATTCATAGGCAGCCCATTCTAGAATTTGTCCTTAGCAGGCATGTTGGGGATCACTATGAAGCAGCTCTCAGCAGGATGTAAAATTAACTAATTTGCTTTCTAAGTTTATCTGTGAGTCAGTCATTGGCCTAAGCCCCTTGCCTAGTGATGGGAGATGATTCCTAGTGAGTGAACCTCTATGAATCACTGGTGGTGGCTGAGGCCTGTAGCGGCCTGTGAGGCCAGAGATGACTCAAAAGGCAAGATGAGGTCACAGCGAGGACACCTGGCTCAAACATCAATTAAGCAGGTAGAGACTGCAGTGCAGGGATCTAGCTCATGCATTCTCACTCATCAATAAATTTCATCCTCAT
The DNA here is from genome assembly GCA_004027295.1 of Dolichotis patagonum. Taxonomy (NCBI): domain Eukaryota; kingdom Metazoa; phylum Chordata; class Mammalia; order Rodentia; family Caviidae; genus Dolichotis; species Dolichotis patagonum. The sequence goes on from PVJX010043874.1 coordinate 12,399, forward strand.
TCTTATCACAAATGTCATTCTGGAGATAAGAGGGTTCTGCTAAATTGGCATAATTGACTACTTAGAGAAGTCTTTGAAGTGTCTCCCAAAGTCCTGTTCATTTCCAGTGCTTTCCTCAGTATCCCTGCTCTTTGTTAGGACCTAATAAATATGGGCAGCCAAGAGAAGCTCTTTAAGTTAGCCCTTGTCACAGTCATAGAGTCAAGAACCCTGTGAGAGAGTTCTGATCTTCCTATAGATCTAAAATCATACCCCTTGCCTCATTTATTTAAGACTTTGCAGTATAGTCATTTGGGAGATTGGCGATCTAGGTCAGGACCCATTACAAACATACTTGGCCTGTCCTTGCTAATACTTAATATCGCTTCATCTTCCATTTTTCTCTGCATTTGAAACTCTATGTCAGGCTTCCCTTATATAGTCTCATTGTGTGTAGAGGTCTCACATAAATAACTAAGAATTTTTACTTTTTCTGCATTGCCCTATAGATTCCAGGAGTTCACTGAGTGCTTGGAAAGTGCTCCACCACTGAGGCACATCACACTCCTTTGAATTCACATGACCTTTATCAACATCTATTATGAGTTTGGAAATGTGGGGACCTGTTGGGTGTGTGAAGTCGAGGTCCTGAGGTCTGGCTGGCTGCCCTGGCAGAAGAGAGAGTCTGAGCACACTCAGACTGTCCATTCCTCGGCACACCTAGTAGAGCACCCCTGCCAGGGCCATCCTGCTTGAAGCCTGTCCTGCAGTGCATCCCTGCCTTCCCTAAGTCTACTTCCACCCTTCCTGAATCTCAATCCTGCCCTTCCTCTGAACTCACTTCCACCCTTCCTCTTCAGTCTATATATACTCCTGCACTTCTGTAATAAAATCGGATCGCACCATAAGCCTGATCTCTAGAGTCGTCTCTCTGTTGCCTCTTGCCAGGCCCCTGAAGCCTCAAAAAGGCTGCAGTTGGGAATTTGGAGGATCACTATAAATATAGGAAAACAAAAGCCTGAGGAGCGGAGTTGTGGATATGAGATCCTGCATCACAGACACTCATAAACTTCAGATCCT
>PVJX010043875.1:0-13455 GCA_004027295.1 Dolichotis patagonum
TGTCATCTTCCAGTCTTTGTATCTTTACTGCCTGCTCCCTTGTTATTTTTAAGAGATCTTCCCTTTCATGACCCCACATTGCAAGCCTGTGTTCAATTTTTGATAGTCTCTCTTTGGTTTCTTTCAAGCAGTTTTGCCAGCTTTCTATGGAGTCTTTAGTTTCCTGATAATCTCTTTGAATCTGCTTCATGAATTCTAGTTTTTTCCTGAATTCTTCATTAAATTTTTCTCTCCATTTGTGTTCCTCCATTCTTCTGTCTGTGTCTTCTTGAGAGGTGCCCAGCCTTTGTTTTATTAATCTACTTATCTCTTGTTTCATTTGAATTAATATTTCAGTTTTGATCCCGCTTACAAGGGCCTGAAGATATCTCTTTATGTCCACTAACGCAGTGTTTGATGTTGCATTTTTGCTGCCCTCAATCTCTTGTATTTACCTCTCCTGGATCAGTGTTCTCAGGGTTGGGGGCTGGGAGTTATTTCTTATTTTTCCCTTTCATCATGTTTTTGGTTCCTTCCATACAAGTGTACAGTGTAATTCCCAGACCCTTTTTTTGTTGGTTAAGGCTCCTCTAAAGGGTGCAGGCTAGGAGCTTTAGCCCTCTTCAATAGGTTTTCAGAGATTAGAGTTTACCCACGGACAGTGTGCACTAGCTCCTCCCTTCCAGGCCAGTCAACCTGTACAGGCCTTCACTGTGTCAGTGTGCACTGGTCTCAGGGAAGTAATATTGTAGTGACTCACTGGGTCCCTGCAAGGGGCAAGGCCTAGTCCAAGCAGATTCCACCAATCCGCTTGGTGAGGGGAGCAACCAGCTGAAGCCACTTCCTTATGGAGTTAGGGCTGTCCTGCCCAAATCCAACATGTCATCCAGTCGGTTTCCTCTTTCCCATGGGAGGCTCTTATTCCCATCACTCACCACGTGTTGATGCCAATCCCTGAGAACTGCTGGGCTCCCTGACCTCCGACTTCAGCGCGGCTGCGGTGGGAGTTCACGGTGCCTCTGGGTGGGTCGCATGCAGGGCCCGTCTGGGCAAGCCGCATGCAAGGCTGTTCAGCTCCGTGCTCTGTGCGGCTCAGGCCAGTCGCTTCGGTGCAGATCACTTGCTCAGGTCAGGCAGGAATTCAGGTGGCTTGAGGAGGGTGCTGTGCTCCCTGAGCTTATCTTCACTAATAGTAGCCCCAGGACCTCATATTCAAGTGGTTTTTTGCACTTTAGTTTCTTCCTGGGTTGTGAGAGTCCATCTTTCTCTGTGTGGGTCTCTCCAGGGTATTTTATTCTGGCATTTGAGCTGTCTCTCTCAGAGAGGGTCTCTCTCCTGATACCTACCAGCCTGCCATTTTGTTTTCCCTCTAGAATTTGTTGTTGATGCGGTTCATACATGAAGGCATCACAAGAACAAGAGATTTGGTACAGCATTTTCCATAATAATCTCTCTATTTTTTCAGTTAAGTAAAATTTATACAACATTAATTGATCATTTTAAAGTCTACCAGGCACTGAAGTTCAGTTTCTTTATAGTATTGTGCACAAATCATTACTAGGTCATTTTAAAAATATTTTATTATCCCCAAAAGACATCCTGTCCTCATGAGGAGGTCTCGTATCACCTTCTGCCCACTGACCCCTTAGGTGTAGCTTCATTCTCTGTTTGTCCATTCTGTATATTTTAAGTTTCTGCCTTAGAACTAGTGTTATATGAATGTAGTTTCTTAATTTTATTAGTTTAATACTGTTGTGATATGACATGATATCAAACTGATTGAGAAGTATATGGGAACTCTTGTTTTCAAAACTTTTCTGAAAATGGAAATTATCTCAAAAAAGAAATCTCCATGATATAGTCACTTAAACCAGCTTGAAGAATAAGTATGGGCTGGGAAGTTCAGACAATAATTCATACTCTACTTCTACTTGCTTTGTGGTTGTATTAAACTCATTTGTAAACATAACTTTTGAAATAATAACATTTTAATAGTCAGGCTAGTTAAACTTTCAGTTCTTTGCATGAAACTATCAACAAACAGAACAGATTTAGAAGAGATTGCTCTATTATAGTTTGTCACAGGAAGAATTCCAAAGAAAATAATTTTTTTCTCAACCACCATAACGAAATTTGTTTTTAGAAGTTAAAAAAAGTTGGAAAATAGAGAGGATTATTATATTAAAATGTTAGCACCATATTTGGACATAATAAATAATAAATATTTAAATGCATGAATATGTAAATATGTTCTAAGAGTTTTTCTCAAGATGTGTTGTTATATGAATTCTTTAATCACAGACTAGACAAGCTTGTCCAGTCTTTTGAACTCACTGTGCATTATTGTTATCTTTTTCTTTGCATTCTATTTATAATGAAATTAGCATCTACTAGTATTGAAGAACTATAGTAGAAAAATCTTTATAAGAAAAACATGACATGTCAAACTAATTTAAAGTGTGATATTCTAAGAAGTAATTTTGGCATATTACTTGACAGCAAACTGCAAGGGTCTAATACTTTATAATGTAAGAAAATAGTGCTTTGATAAAAAGAATAGGAAAAATTTAAAAAATATTTTATGACTGTTCTACTAGAATGAGACTTTCATAAGTTAGCACAGAAATATGTGATTTAAATTTCAACATGAACCTTGAAAGCTTAAATTTGAAAATCAGGTTATAAAAAGCTAATACTCCATGTTAAAAGGTCCTCTTTTAAAATGAGAAACTGACACTAAGAATTTTACAAGTAAATAAACTTCATTAGATCAACCTCATAATTTTATCTAACTTCTTAAATGATAAGAGTTTTACTATGGGTATTTCTAGCATTTTATTTAATTATGACCTAATGCTAGTGAATATCACTTGATATGTGCCATTCTATTTACATGCTTTCACATTTTATTTTCCATATATTTTGTTCTTCTTAAATTATGAAAAGTAATGCTCTCAAACATTAAATCTAACTTCACTGTATTTTGAGGATTTGTAATGTATGTTTATAGGGGTTCAGCTTTTCTGCATAGCAGTGTTAGAGAGGTTTTTATGTTGTTTTAGGATTTTTGTCTTTTCTGGCTTCCTGTGAAAGTCTTGCAAATGTTCACTTTAGGAATACGTTGCTCAGTTGTCTGAATCTTGCTTATATCATGTTTTCTTCCTTATGTGAAGCATCAAAGAGACAGATGTGGGAAAAATACAAGGCATGCTATTGTGGATGAGTAAGAGTCAGGGTTGGATGAGGAAAAAGAGAGTTATGAGATGAAAGGAACCACAGTATGTAATATGCATATGGCAGTGTACCAAAACTACTCTTATAATTCTGTATTACTCATAATACAAAAGGGAAGCAAATGGATTGTTACTGCCAACTTTAATGAATGCTACAATATTTGCAAAGGGGAGACATAGGGTCCTAGAATCTGAGTTCTTTTTTAGGATACTTTTATGTTAGAAAATAATGTGGGAAATTTTATTTTCCATTGATAGCTAATGCTCGAGAGGACTTACTGTCAGTTTGTGGTTTATAAATTTAGGTATGATGTCTGTTAAAGTAAGGTTAATATAAAGGCATCAACTTACCTACTCAAATTTTTAGAATGCATTACCAATCCTTTTTTTAAAATTCCATAAACAATAATTTCCAATGCCAGGCCAACGAGAAAGGTAGCAGGGTACACAGGATGAACAGGTAGGGGGCTTGTTGGCCCACAATATGGAGAAGTTAGTCATAACCATAATGCGCTGTACTAATTACAACTTCTCTATGGACACGTGACTAGGTGAGACTCCAAGGTAAAGACATCTAAGCAAGGATGTGATAAATGAAGGGTAAATAGGTGTGCATGTCTCAAAAAATGATCATTTTATTTGAAGGTGAAATACCAGAAGAAAAAGACAAGATAAATACGGCAAGTAGATGAACCTTAGATTCATCTAGAAATATTCTTGGTTCCATTGGTGAGAGGTAGTACAAGCGGGCTTCAGATGTTTTGCATTTATTGGGTAGGTAAAAGAAAAGCTCGAAAAACAAACAATTTCGTTGTTCTCTTAGCATATTTAAGTGCGCATAGTCATGATAGCTGGCCTTTTTTGACTGGGTAATATGCTGCATTCCCTATCATAAACATTTTATCTGTATCATGTCATAGAACAAGATCATATTGCAAAGACTGTCTGACACGAGTTAACAGTTATTGGCAGAACCAAGATCAAAAGTTTGTAATTTCTGATTCCATTTCTTTCTCACTGTTCCATTTCTCCAAAACCTTGTTTCATTTGTATTTCGTAAACCCACCTAGATTCTCCACTGGCTTCTTTCCTGCAGTACAGAGTCAGGGGACCCTAAGGCTTTGTCTGAGTTCCTGGCAAAGCCAGCACTCTAGGTTGAGCACTAAGCCCTTGTTATTTCTGAATAAAGCTCAAACCCAGAAAAGAAACACCAAGCAAAGCACCGAGACCTATCTGCAACTCTGCTTTTAAGGATAGTGCTTTTCTTTTTAAAAATTTAAGGGGCTAGAGATATAGCTCAGTGGCACAGCACCTGCCTGGCAGGCCCAAGATTGTGAGTTAGATTCCTGCTACTGGTCCTTCCAACCCCTCAAAAATTAAGGTTACCGGAATCAAAATCTTAACCTCAGTTTGTCTCTGAATTAAAATGGTGGGAATGACACTCTGTGGGTGATGAAGCTTGCCGGAGACACTTCCTTCATTGAGAGAATTTTCCAGCCAGTTTATTTCATTTCATAAGGAACTGACCTAACCAAGAGAACTACTTCAATTTAGAGTAAAAAAACTGGAGAAATAAGGAAATTGTAGCTATTATGATATCATAATAAGCTCCAAAGGAAAGAGGACAATAACTGTGACCTCCCAATGATTCCACCGAGGGCCCTTTAATAATCCAGAATTAAACTGCAGTTATTGGTTATTCATTTCCAGCTGCTGGATCAGTTTCTTTTAGTTAGCGATTCAATGGCATGGTCTCTAAAAGGCATCCCTATTCTTAATTTTTAATCTATTAACATTATTCTCTATCATAGTTATTTTTCTGTAGTAGTAGACTCAATGTTTTCTTTTTATAGTTGATAAAATCCTGTGATAAAAGTGCTTTTTTAAAATTTTCTTTTCCAGATAGATACTAACTTTCAATGATTATTCAAATTTCAGCATGCATGCATGTTTTACACATTCTCATTATACAGATATAGTGACAAATCCATGCACCTCTATTTACATATATATGCATTATACCTGGACGTCTTCTATTAACATTGTGTATATGTATATATGTATATTTGTGTTTCTCTGCACATTATTTTTTCAAGTGGCAAGAGCAGACTACTTGATTAAAGATAGGCGAAATTTAAACTTTAACAGATACAGACAAAATATTGTGCAAATGTCATATACCAACAGTGTCAGCACTGTATTAGAATGCTATCTACCCACACACTTGCAAACAGTGATTGCTAATTAAATTTGCTTTTGCGAATACAATGGGGAAGATGTGAAATCTCATGGTGGCCCATTGTTTGTATAAGAAGAAAATAACATATTTTTCTAGTTTCCAAGGATGTCAGTAGAGGCTATGAAATTTGTTTCTGAGTTTAGGAATTTTCTCACGGTGTCTTTTCTTTTTTACTTTATTGTCTTGCTGAGAGAAATAATGCAAGTTGCGATAATAATGCTAAGTTTTAACTTAATACAGGAGTGCTGGTCTTACAGTTTATGGGCTGTTGAATTCATGATATTTACATCACCCTAGCATCTATTCCTAGTTTTGACATTTATTATTATAGTTTTGTAGAAACAAAAACTCAGAAAATATGACTTCATAATGTCATCCATGTTCAAATGAGAAAATGCTTTGATTGATTTTGAAATTGCAAAGGCCTTGTAAAACTTAAGAAATGGGGATTTAAAGTAAGAAAAAATTTGCCTTATGGGATAAAAGGCAATTCATGTTTGTTTCTTACTTTCAAATTCTCATCTTATAAGGACCATGACTATCTCAAAATCATTTTAGAGAATTACGTCATTGAAACTAAAGCTGGACACTACTGAGATAGTTATGTTGAAATGTTTTGGAAAACTCTTTACCTGTACTGCAGCTACTCAGAGTTAGGTGCACATCAGGACGTAGCTGCTGTCTCCTGCCTAGCACGATCTTTCCTGGAATTTGGGCTTTGCAAGAGCTAAGCATGAATTTTTGATAGACTGCTGCAAGGAACCCAAAGCAAAAATTTTTCAAACGGTACTGGTAACATCAGGTTATATAAAGAGCTGAAAAATAAGACTGCAGTATGAGTGAGATTTGGAGAACAAAATGTACACTCAGTAAGGACCATTTCCCATTGAATTTTTGCCCCTAAGGTACATAATTAATCTTCACCCCAGAAAAGAAGAAGAGCATCTGACCTTCATGTGAAGGTACACTGATACAATAAACATGATATGCACATTGCTATGCACATGAGTATGTACACACTCCCTGAATGCAAGCATGGTCAAAGCTAGAGAAAGTTTGTACATTTGTATATAATATATATGTTATGTAGACTTGTACTCACAGCCAATTCAGTACTCACATAAATCACAGAATCATACTCGACCTATAAATGCATAAAAACACAGAAAGGATAAGCACAGCCACAGACTGCAAACGTATTTAGAGGAGTACATGAAAATATCTATGCGTACAAAGAATTGCAAGTATCTGTTTGTTCAGCAATTTATGAAGATTTGAGGTCAGTATTGCCCCAATACCAAATCCCAAGGAACATACTATGTATGCAGTAACAGCATAATTTACTAACACCCTTCAAAGAGCATACATTCAGAATCTAAAATTGTTAGCAAATCAGTGCACCAATGGCTTTCAAGAGGGGGATGCTGGACTTGTATTTCAATGGGTAAGAAAACAATTAAGTGGTGGCACACTCCTGTAAATCAGCACTTAGGAGGCTGACGGAGGAGGATTGTTGTAAATTCTAGAGTAGGCTGGTCTACAAAGTGAGCCCAAGCCCAGCCTAAACTGCATAATGAGACCCTGCTTCAAAAAAAAAAAGCCATGAACGAAAAACCAATTAATTAAATAAAAGAGTTGAAATAACATTTTATATGGAATAAACACATAAGAAAAGCAGCAGAACACTTAAAATACAAGGAATGAATGAGAGAATAACTTTAAAAACTTTGGAACTGATGAAGTGTAGATATTAAAGCAAATTTGGCTCAAGAGATGGAAGGGAAGATGTGAAAACACCATCGAGTATGCCCTGTTTGAAGCTATAGCTGCCCAAGATTTAAAGCAAGAAAGCAATGCACTTGAGTCATTTTTAGTCACTTTGTTCTATTTAGCAGGAAATGGCATTCACCTGTACACGTTTAAAATAAGATTTAAAAAGCTTACACTGTCCAAGTCAGATGATGAAACAAATATCGGATTCACGTTAGAAAAAGGCAGTGAATTTGACCTTTTAGATTGATCACTTGAATGGGAATGTGAGAGCACTTTCTAGTACAATATAGGGGAGGGGAAGAAAGGAAGCAGGGGAGGGAAAGAGGGAGTAAAAATGATTAAGATGTGATGTGTATGTGCATCCGCTTCTCATGATGAATGTAATGATTGCGAGCATAAATTAATAAAGAAACTGTAAAAAAAAGTTAATAATTTAGGAGCTACCAAGAGCTATGGAAAAGTGAGACCTCCAAAGGAATATTGGCTTCCTTAGCAAAAGTAGTTTAAATGAAGTGTACAGTGTGAGTCAGACTACAGAGAACTTCATCAGAAATTGAATTGAAACAATGCAAGTTTTGGGAAAGAGCACATATCTACCAACATTGCGTGAAAAAGGGTTAAAGTTGCCTTGTTGGTTAGAGTTCCACTTTTTAAATTACAGTTGCTGCACAAGTAGGGTAACTTTAAGAAATTGGAATACTGAGCCAAGATGAAATGAATCATGTTTATAGAGTTTTATGATGCAATAGACATTTTTCAGAACACTGAAAATGAGTTAACTTTATCATTTTGTTTTACAGATGAGAAAATTGAGACCTGGGAGGGTATAGTCACTCTGCAAGAGGTGGGGTCAAGATTTAAAAACAAGTGAGTGGGCGCCTGGCCCAGTATTTTAAACTCCAGGAACCACAGAAGTAGCTGGGTTGAATATTCAGGGGAAAGGAAAAGAAAAAAAAGAAAGAAAGAAAGAAAGAAACAGACAGGCTGAGCAATGTGCCATGATAACTACAAAGATGAGAAATGATGGGATCCAAGATGCAGTCTGAGAGTTTGATAGCATAGAGAGGGATAACTATTTCATCAACTGAGATTTGAGAGGAAATAAAAGTGAGTGAAAGTCAAGATACATTTATGCTGGCAACAGAAAGTTAAGCAATATCCTGCTGAAAGCCTATGCTTTCAGAGAAGCAGGAATACATTGCCTCTAATGTATATTAACTACTATATAAATTCTAACATAAAAATAAATTCTTCGATGTTTTAATCCTTGGAAGGGATTACTACTGCTCCCATAAAGTAAGTCAGTTGTCATAAGCGTAGATAATAATTAAACACGAAGCCCCTGTGTCTTCATGGGATCGCTCTTTGTTGCATATCCTTCTCAACATAACCAGTACCGTGATATGCTGTAACCTGGGGAGTTCTCTCAGGACCTGCACAGAAGCTGGCTTCATGTGGTTGCTGAACCTTCAAAACTGAGTTGAATAAATTTCTTTTCCTTATAAAAATACACAGCTCGGGAACTTCATTATGGCTACAGGAATCAGATGAACACAATTCCTAATGAATGCAGATGGGAAGATCACAAAAAGCAGAATTGGTAAACTGAATTTGACAGTGTGCTAAATTATTTTCAAAATTTCTAAAATCTTGCCTAGAAATGTAACATGAGAAATCATTCGGAGGCCCATCCTCTTACAGTCAGAGTTAATGATGTGACAACTCTGGTGTCCCGTGTGTTTCTCAGTGGTAAGCCCAGGGTAGGCTGTGTTTCCAACAAGAAGTGGGTTTTAATTTATCAAGATGAGATTATTTCATACCATATTAAAACAACAATAACAGCTCTAAATAATATACTACCTTCCTACATGTCTGTGTTCTAATAAAGTTATAATATAAAGGAATTAAAGCAATAGAGCAGTATCCATCAATGAGGATTGATGGGGTAGCAGATGCAATTTGCTCTACACAGAAATGGTTTTGCATGAGAAAATGCTTTTCTAGGGTGTAGGGAAGCATGCTAATTTGCTGTTATCATTTGCACAAAAGTAAAACTTTCATCTTTTATTTAGTTCAGTCAATGTCATTCCTATCAATTGGACTGTCAGTGCTAAAAATTTCAGTGACTCTTGTCTCATCTTGCATTATCCCTGAATTCCAAAACATATATCATAGTGACACCATTCCAGAATTACATCTCACATCTGATCTTATTTCCAATTCCTGCAGCACCAATGCTAGGCCATAATCCCTTCACTTACATTATATCAAGAGGGTTAAAACACAGCTCCTCTCTCACACTATTGTTACCAGAGCGGCTTTCTAAAGAAGAAATAATAATAAACACATCAACCCTTGTTCAAACTAGGTTTTAATTTTTAATGATTTAAAAATTACTTTGCTTTTTTCATTTCATGCTTTATAATATTAAGAATACCAGGATTTGTGTCCAACCAGGTCTAGAATGTGATTACTTATCTTTCTTCTGTACTTTAGTTGTAATTTAATGCAGTCTTTTCCTAAACATTGTGACAGCTACTCATTAGAATGAAATAACCAGAATTCTAAAAAATTATTTCTCTTCTCATTTTTATTCATTTGCAGTCTATGTAAGAATGCAAACATTTTTCCCTCACAGGTACACTGAATTACTGAGTCAATATCTTTAGGATGAATACCTCGGTGTTTCTGATGATCAATCAGTTTAGAGAACCATAGTCCTTAGGCATCGTTTCTTAAAATATGCCTGAAAAAACTATTCTTTTGCTAAATATAACAGGGAATGTTGGAAAAAAATACTGTTGTCAGATAAGTTTAGCAATTTCTAGTTACAGAATTATGTTTCCCCTTTTTTCAGTAGAAAATTTTTCATTTGTCTTTGTTCTCAGACTATCTATCTATCTACCTATCTCTCCATCCATCCACCGATCCATCTATCTATCCATCTATAATACTCATATTATACTCGTATTTTATTAGAGAAACAGGCATAACACATGATATGCAAATGTATAAGAAATTACCAGCTTGGCTTACGATGTTCAACCACAGAGTTAGATGAGGAAGCATGCAGAGGGTGTCTGGAGGCTGAAGGTTTCAATCCAATACCTGAGCTCTCTGTAATGTCTGTGAAAGTCCATATCAGGAGGCCAATGGGTCTGCAACAGAAGGTTGAAGAGTATACACTGGAAGTCTGAAGGATCCAAGGTAGAAACCGAAGAGTCTGCACTAGAAGTCAGGAGATGTCATCCAAACCGAAGGCAAAGACTGGAGCTCCTCTGAAGAACAGAAGCAAGTTGGTCCTTTCTCATTTCCCTGTTCTATCACCCAAGGAATGAACAGCCATAGGGTAAGGAATTCCATATCAACTTTCCTAGAGTGTGAAATTGCTGATCCAACAAGGTTAAGCTTCTAAATTTCTCAGGTTGACACAGTCAATCAACCATCATGCCATGCATTCATCTACTCACCCATCCACCCATCCACCTATCCATTTATCCATCTCAGTTTTCAAGTCAGTTTTCATTGTACGTGTTTAACTCCTGTCGGGCCTGGCACTTTACGGGAATGAAAGAAAGTACCACATATCACTATTTTTTGTCTATCTTTCATGCCAACTTTTTGTGGTTTGGTGCTCCTGAGTCTATATTCATGAAATAAACTGAAAAGAAGTGCGGCTTCAAAGTGCCGAGGGCACTAATGATGGTGGTGTATGAGTATTGATCCTTTTTCCAATTTGCCTCCATAGGTGCTTGTTAAAATTTTACTTCTGCTACTAGTTCTTTATATTGAACTCTTATTTATCTGAAGACAGACGTCTTGGCAAACGCTAATGACACCTGCATCTCACGCTTACCTCCTTCTCTGTGTGCAGGCCTGTGAACAGATCTATGTACTCAAGGCCCGAATGTGAACACGTCCAATTAAAGGGCTTGGTCTAGGTTCCTTATTTCTGAGCCTATTGTTTCAGATTCCAAGCTTTTCTTCCTCTCTAAAGCATTCTTAATATGAATTGTTTTCCCCTCTTTCTTTTAAAAGGAAAGTTTAGTAGAATATCAAAATTAATTCAAGTTAGTTGAAAAAAGTGAATAAAAATAAAATAATCACTAAAGCTAATTTTAGGAAATTTTTTACTTTCTTAGGTATTAAACTTATGCATTTACAATGGAAAACTCTTTACCTATATCAAGAGAGATTGTTTTATCAAAAACTTACACTAAGATATTTCAGTTAAAGCAATATTGGACATCTACACTTGTTATAACAATATTTTTGTGAACAGAGTAAATTCAATGTTTAATTTTAATATATTAATATTGCTTCTTCTTTTCCATGATCTACATGTTTTTTCCCCATTTCTGAAACATTATCTCCAAATTGCCATTATTCTGAAGAGTCTTATGACTCATCTTAACACAATTTAATGACTATGAACTTTGTAGCAAATTAAACCTGACTAAATGTGGATTTTGGGATGAAAATAATACTTCCATCTAAAATTAGCACATTTGATTTTTATATATCTTTAAATCTCATTTTAAAAGCTTCATATTTCAGTTCTTTATACCTTATGTGAATGTGGAACTGAGCACATTAAAAATAGATGGTTGTTTCAGGAACCAGGGAATTGAATGTGAATTTAGTAGGCACAAATATTTCTGGCATTTATGGCACACTGCTGATTACATCAATGAGTCATTAAAGTTCATTAAAATAGTTCTGGAGCATGATGACTATTTGAATGTTCCTGCTTGAAAGAATATAAAAATGCACAAATCTTGCTCTTTTGTTTTACATCTGAGAAATTATATATACGTGAGACTGATTTTCCTGACATTCAGGGCATAAGTCTCATTAGTATTTAAGTCATAAAACCTTACATATTTGCTTATGCCACTTAATCTCATGGGTAAAAACATATTAGAATACACTGTAAATATCTGACTTATTTGAACATTTCTGAAATACAAACACTTAAAAATATTTTAGTCTCTTGAAACTAGATCCATGCCTATCACCATGCACAAAACTAAAGTCTAAATGGATCAAAGACCTAAACATTAAGAGAGAAACACTATATCTACTAGAAGATAAGGTAGGTAGAAATCTCAGAGACATAGGAGTAGGCAGAGAATTCATGAACAAAACAAAACTGCACGGGAAGCACTTCAAAGAATCAACAACTGGGATCTCATATTATTGAAAAGTTTCTGCACTTCAAAAGAAATCACCATCAGAGTGAAAAGGAAACCCACAGAATGGGAAACAATTTTAGCCAGCAACCCCTCAGACAAAGGACTTATATCTAGAACATATAAAGAATTGAAAAACATCAAGCCGCCCAAGTTCAAAGACCCTCTCCAAAAATAGGCAACTGAGATGAACACACAGTTCTCAGATGAAGATATATAAATGGCAAACATACATGAAGAAATGTTCACCATCACTGGTCATTCGAGAAATGCAAATTAAAACAAAATTGAGATACCATCTCACACTGGAAAGAATAGCTGCCATCAAGAAATCAACTGATAACAAATGTTAGCAAGGCTGCAGGGGAAAGAGGAACACTGCTCTACTGTTGGTGGGAGTGTAGACTGGTGCAACAACTATGGAAATCAGTATGGAGAATTCTCAGAAGACTAGGAGTGGAAGCTCCATTCAACCCAGCTATTCCCCTCCTTGGTATTTTCCCAGAAAAACTGAAAAGTTCATATCACAGTGACATATGTGCACCCATGTTCATAGCAGCACAATTTGTAATAGCTAAATCTTGGAAACAACCAAAATGCCCATCAACTGCAGAATGGATGAAAAAAATGTGGTATTTTTATACAATGGAATATTACTCAGCTATAAAAAGGATGATCTTGAGGCCTTCATAGGGAAGTGGGAACAACTTGAGACTATCCTCATTAGTGAAATAAATAAGAGTCATGTTTATAAATATCACATTGTTTCTCTAGTGTAAAAAGTAATAAGAACTGTAGGAGTAATGAAACCCAAAATGTGTAATTGCTACTTTAAAAAAGAGAGGAAAAGAAAGTGCTCTAAAGGATATAACTGCATGTGTGTTTAAGTGTGTAAGATAGATGTCCATATTACTGTTTTTGTTAGAATGTTGAGCAGAACCATTAACAGGCTCATTGTTTGAATGTGTACTTTGTATGTTTTAACTTTGTAACTTGAACAACTATTTCCAGTGATGACAGTATGTAACTTATCAAGTGG
>PVJX010043876.1:0-13455 GCA_004027295.1 Dolichotis patagonum
TGGGTAGGGTTATACATCATCTTCTTTTCTGTTGGAAACTGCTGCACTTCATCTTTCATTCATCGCATTCCTTTTGGTGGCAGGTCAGCAAGACAGAAGAAACGACCTCAGTCATCCCATCCATGCTGATAACTGCCTGCTGGATCCCGAGGCCAACGAGTGCTGGAAGGAGCCCCCCGCTTATACTTTCCGGGATTATAGGTACAGCCAGCATCTCTTCAAACCAAGGTTTTTCTCAACAGTTATCACAACCCACAGAGGCGGAGGAGCTGCTCTCTCTTGCTTGGTATCACGTTCAGCTCTGTGAAGCAGGGATTCTCAGTCGGCCGGGAGATCAGTGCCATTTGCATGTTTCTTAAACAGCATGCACATTTTGCATCCTATTAACTAGAATGTTTTTTAATCACTTTGTTTTGACTGAGACGTGTCCTCTGTGGCAGATGTGCTTCGGTCTGACAACATAAGTGTGATGTTCGAACACACTTAAGATCTTGTCACATCGCTTCGCTATTAGTCACACCTGTGAAGAACTGTGTCCACATTTTAGCAGTGAGAAATTCGAAACTCAAATAAAATAATATTTTATTTTAAGCAAAGATATCTGTGTATGTGACGAGAAGGATCAGGAGCTGTAGTCACCCTGTGTATAATAGTTCTTTAATTATTACTACTTGTGTCATATTCAGAAACATTTATTGAGCACCCCTTTATCTGCAAGTCTGGGCTAAAGCACAGGGAATTCTCGAGCTAGTTTTTTTTTTTTTAATCTTCTTTTGAGTAACTCTTACATGAGAAGAGAATTATAAGCAATGAAGATGAGATCGGATCGCTATATTAAATCCAATCTAGTTAGTAATTCTTCGGAGGAATTGAAATGTGAGATGAACTTTAAAATATAGTTAAATCTTTAATGAGGGTGGAATCAATAAATACCTCAAGGGTATAACACAAACGTTATTGTCTCTTTCCTTCAAGGGTTTACAGGGTCAGTTATTTCCATGTCTACTTCAAAGCAAACTTACTGAACAGGCTGGCCCATTCACCACCAGCCATTTGTATTCTGCTGATGTTGTAAGGCTGTAATTGCATGAATGGTTTTCCTTTCATTGTTACAGTGCTCTTCTATATATGAACGATGACTTTGAAGGAGGAGAATTCATATTCACTGAAATGGATGCTAAGACTGTGACTGTGAGTAACCCTCCTGCAAATTTATTTAAACTTTTTTTCACAGTCTTGCCATCTTTCCTTGGAACAGTATGCTATTCAGTTTCACAAGCTGAAGACTTTAAGAGGTGAATGAGTCCTACTGAATATATAAATCATAAAACTGGAGAAGTGAGAGCCCCCATACATCTGTACTAATCCATTTTAAAGATAGATAGATTAAACAATTGTGTTATTAAGGATTTGAATGTGAATGTATAGTAATTCATAATAGACTAGGAACCAAAACCTAGATCTTCTGATTCTTCTTCAAGTAATCTGAAAGAAATATAAAAGCTTCAGTTCCTAAGTTACTCAGGTCTAAGACAGATCAAATGATTATACAGAATAGCTCCAAATATTTTAGTGTTCTCTGTGCTTGGGCTGAGCATGGGCCATTAAATCTCTACTTAACAAAATGATCATATCTAGGTCTATGTATATGTGTATAATGCATATATATATATATATATATATGCATTAAGTAGTAAATTTGTATCTGCAAATTGGTGTCCATACACACAGTTAAGGAAATCAAGTGTTACATTCAACCACTGTCTGCCTAAGCAAACCAATGCCAGCAGGAAAATCAGCCTGTTTAACACTGGGAAATAGTGTAGTTAGCATTTTTTGATCTTTAAGCCAAAGAGCATGCACCTTGGTAGGAAAATCATTTTTCAGTTGAGGACACCAAATTACAAATAGATTATCAGGTGTATCATTCTTTTATGCAAAATCTAAGTAGTTGGGACATGTATATACAATAAGCTTCAGGTTAGCCCTTATATTTCTGAAAATTCATGAGTGTTATACTTTTACTCTCATAGTTTGAATAATTTTCTAATCTAGGATCACATGTAAGAAACTACTGTGGTATAATCAAATGATAATAAAAACTCTATTACTGGGTTTAAAGAGGATTCCTATGAGAATAATCATTCAAGTTTTCCTGGAAAATTATTATAATTAAGAAAAAGAGGTTTCCTAAAATTGAATACAATAATTCACATTTATACTGTCCTGATGCCTCAGAATTTTCTGGAAGAACGATTCAATATTAATATTGAAATTGATGCTTCATCATCTGTAAAATTAAAGCAAGATTGACAAAAGAGATTGGCATTTAAAATCTCTGTGGAAGATTCTCACTGTGGAAGAGCTAAGTGTAGAAAGCATTTTATTTTTGATCTCTGCTAACCTGAACAGACGTTGCAAAAAAAGGCTTGCGTGTTATACGTCTTGCATGAAAATCAGAAATCAGAGACGGTTGAAAAGATTTTTTTGGTTCTTCTCCACCTAGTGGCCATCGTTGGAAATGTTCAATGTTTGGATGCCTGAAGTACTAACCAGTTTAATTTCACCTAACTGAACCTCTGTTTATAAACATATGAAAGCAGTAAATGTTCTCCTTTTAGAGAGCCTTAATTTTAAGAAATAATGTAGCTATTTTTAAAATCATTGGGTCTGACCTCCCTTTAAAAAAGTAAGTGAAAAAACTGACTTAAATTTGTAATTTAAAAGTTCAGTAATGCTTTATATTAAAGCGCATGGCCAAGATCTTAGGGTATTATGTGTAGAATTAGAATTCTTAGTTAAGAATTCTAGAAATTCTCAAAATTATAGAATTTTTAGTTCTTATCTCATTTCCCATAATAAATGTATTCTGATTTTGATGGCAAAGGAAAATGGCCTATTTTCTGTTTCAGCTTCCCTTAATAATTACAGGAGCGAACAAGGAAAGGATGTATTCTCTAACTTGAACCAACACAAGGAAGTAAAGTTTTCTAAGCCTCTTATTTTGCATAAAATCATATAATTAATGGACTGGTGGCTGAATGTTTAAATTTACTATGGACAAGTGCATCATAAATGCTTCTCTCCCTCAGTTATGTAGATGGTGTATTATTCAGCTTTCCCATTGATAGGAGAAAATCCCTGATGCACAATTTAAAGGAACAGAGGTTTGTTTGGGTTCATGGTTTCAGACTAGTTAGTCCATGGTTGGCTGCCTCTAGGTCAGAAACAGCATGACAGAGACCACAGTGGAGAAAAACTGCTTAACTCATGGAGACCAGGAAGCACCAGGGATGAGATCACAGTGCTGGGGTCCCTGCCCCGGGGACCACCAGAGCCCACCAGGCCCCGCTTGTATCACCACATTCAGCTGTGAGCTCATCAGTGGATTCCTTCACTAGTGAGGAACGCACATCCATGACCCAGTCACCTCCCAAATCCCCACCTGTGGACGCCTGAGACAGAGGGATGTTTTAGATCTAAACCAGAAAACAAAAGTTTTTAAAACTCATACTTTGAAGATAGTATATTTGGAAGATAGTAAGTTCTTTCCAGTAGTAGTATTAATTAGTAAGAGAGGAATTAAGGGTTCTGGGGTTTTCTTTGCAAGATTGAAGGAGATTGGATTTTTTTTTTTTTTTGTACCGGGGATTAGACTCACGACCACACACTTGCAAGGCAGGTGCTTATGCCACTGAGCTAAATCCCTGGCCATGGAGATTGGGTTTGATGAGTTCCATTTGTTTCATGAGAAAAGTTAAATTTGATGTGAATGGAGCTGGTTATAAAAATACATTTTCAATCACTGCTTTTCCCCAAAATAAGATCTACCTGGAAAATGAGATTTAGCTGGTCATTACCAAAGCGACAGCAGTGTCATGCAGAAGATTGTACCTCACTAATCTTTCGTTCAGTAGGCTGCTCTGGGATGGCAGGTAAGGCAAGGAGAGGCCAATTGGTCCTGGCATTTTTGATCTCTAGTTTTCAAGCCTGATTATTTTCAGGGAAACATGGCATTTATCTAAATGTGAGAACGTATCTTCCTTTAGAAGACACGTTATCAAGGGAGACAGGTTCATTAAAGTGTGTTGACTCTGCCATGCGCTGACATGTGACAGGCCAAGCTCCCTATGTGATGAGATCTGTCCTTGTGATCCCTTAGTGGCCACACGCCTATAGTCAGTATAGACTGCATCAAGCAGTTGATGGCTTGTTTTCTGAGCTTTCTCAAACCTCTTCACACTTCTGATTGCATCTGAGAGAAAATGCTAAGTTGGCTGCATTCCCATTCTTTAATATAACTGTTATGGTTTATGTTAAAATGGCCTCCCACCCAAGCCTCATGCAATCATGGACATTGACAAACCTAGCGTTTGTGATTGGTTCATTGTCTAGCACTCGGATTGGTGGTATGAGTGCTACACCCACCCAGGGGTGGAGCCAGCATACAGTGTAATGGTGGGAAGAAGGCATGTCCTCCCTTTTCCTTGTTAGAGCTGCGCGTGAACTTTTGCACCTCAGCTATGTCATTTTGCCTTGGAGCCAACTGACTGAAACCTCCAACCTGTAAGAAATAAATCTTCCCTTCCCTAATTTTGGGCATCAGGTATTTTGTCTCAGCAATGAGAGAGAAAAGTAAGACAGACCCATTGTTACCAAGACCTGCTAATCACATAGAAGCAAAGCCACCAGAGAATGAGTGTCCCAGAGAACATGAAACCTCAGCGCACAGACCACTTACTAAGTAGGCTTTTCTCTCACAGGCCACAGGCCTCAAACATCATGCATTGTGCTATTTCTGTGTGGAAATGCACAGGCATTTCTTTCTCTGGATACTTGGAATCAGATTGATTCTGAAAACATCACTAGCTAGTGAACTCTCTCGATTATCAGTGGCAAAGTCACCTTGACAAACCTTTTTAGAAAGAGCTACTCTGGAAAAAAAAAAGCATTCTTCAATTATTGTGAGTAGGAGAAAAACTAGAGAAATTGACGGCTTCTTTCTGTTCTTCTTCTTTATAGCTATACACATGACACATGCATGTGCACAAACACACACAGGCACACAATGCACATGCACACACTCAAGACTGAGTCTCTCTTGACTCCTTCCACTGCCTCTGATCTTCCATACACCATGACACAGTCTGAGAGTGTTCATCTTATGCATCATGCATGGACTTCAAAAAAAGATGTTGAGATGTTCTTCTCATTTTACGCAGAAGGAAAACATGCCAGTGAGCTGATGAGAGTCAGTTCAGAAAAGAGTGAGTTAGAGCAGTCCCTCTTATCATGCAGTAAAATGACTAGCACTACTGGTACTGTTGCTTTCCTTTAAATTCTACTATACAGTCAATAAGGTGTCAGTGTATCCAAAAAGGGGGAGTTCTCTGCTCACATCAGATGCGTCTTGAAACACAGAACTAAGACCCCTAATACTTAATTGTTTAAGCTCACCCAACATGAAGGACCTGCGTGTTGATACTGTCTCACATGTCATTGCCCCCAGCAGTGTCTGCTTTTCTCTCCTTCTGCTCTGCTGCCTCCACACGGGGCATTCGCCACCCCAAGCACTGCAGAGAGGCTCTGAAGTATCGCGTCAGTCATCCTGTGCCCTGGGCAGCCACAGTGCAGTATGCTGTCAGCAGTGGAGAGAAACCAGCAATGCCTGAAGGACCAGGAGTACTGGCAAGGGAATTCAGTGTCGTGTGCAATTCGACTTGGCTTTGAATAGTTTTGGATTATAAGAAACAAATAGAACATAAATGTGCGATTAAATAATTAGAAGTGGGGCACTCATGAAACCATGACCTAGACTAGTAATAAAACTGTTCTGGCTCAGTTGATGTCCCCTTCACTTCCTTGTTAATGCCACTGGTATCAAATATACACCTACCTTGCACACGAGTGCTTTGCTCATGCTAAAGCCATGTAGATGAATGAAAAGAATCTTTTGCCTTTTTTGGAATCTGCGGGCTCTGTGAATAGCACATAGAGAGTAATTACTGTGTGCATGGGCTGTGCCACACATTTTTCTTAAAAGTCATTGTTTTATTAGCTGGACATGGTGGCACATTCCTGGAATCCCAGCACTTTGCAGGGCTGAGACAGGAGCATAGTAGCTTTAAGCCAGCCTGGGAAATTCAGCAACTTAGATTCTGCATCAAAAAAAAAAAAATACAAGAGATTGAGAATAGAGCTCAGTACAAAGGCCCTGAGTTCAAACCCTAGTACCACAAATACATCATTTCATGATGTAAGTATTATGTTAACTGCAGCTTTGTTTTAAAGATAAGAAAACTGAGACATATAATTCCTTCTTTAATCATAGGATTCTGTTACTTTTTGATTAAGCCGTAGCCCAAACAATTCCATGGAGGGAAATGGTCCTGGTTATAGCATCCAAAAAAAATGAAACACTTAGGAATTAATCTAATGAAAGAAGTAAAAGATCTATTCAGGGAAAATTATAATACCCTGAAAAAGAAATCGAAGAGGACCTCAGAAAATGGAAAGACATCCCTTGTTCATGGATAAATATTGTGAAAATTGCCATTCTCCCAAAATTTTTATACAGATTCAATGCAATCCCAATCAAAATACCACTAGCATACCTCATAGATGTAGAGAAATCACTCCTAAAATTCATCTGGAACCAGAAGTGACCTAGAATAGCAAAGGCATTTCTAAGCAGCAAAGACAAGGCAGGAGGCATCACAATCCCAGACTGGAAATTATACTAAAAAGCTACTGTAGTAAAATCAACATGGCACTGGAATAAGAACAGACCTGAAGATCAATGGAATAGATTAGAAGATACAACTACAAACACACTCAACCACCTTGTCTTTGATAAAGGGGCCAAACACATTCACTGGAAGAACAATAGTCTCTTTAATAAATGGTATTGGAAAAATTGGCTCCATATACTGAAAACTAAAACTAGACCCATACCTTTCGCCATGTACTAAACTAAAGTCTAAATGGACCAAAGATCTAAATATTAAAACAGAAACTCTAAGTCTGTTGGAAGACAAAGTAGGTAAAAATCTTGAAGACATGGGATAGGTAGAGAATTCATGAACAAGAATCGAACTGCATGGGAAATACTTCCCAGAATCAATAACTGAGATCACATCTTATTAAAGAGTTTCTGCATGTCAAAAGAAATCTCCAGCAGAGGGAAAAGAAAACCCACAAATTGGTAAAAAATCTTAGTCAGCTGTCCCTCAGACAAAGGACTTCTGTCTAGAACATACAAAGATTTAAAAAAACTCAGACCCCCCCAAATTCAAAGACCCAATCCAAAAATGGGCATCCGAGATGAATACACAGTTCTCAGATGAAGAAACACAAATGGCAAATAAATACATGAAAAAATGTTCAGCCTTATTGGTCATTAGAGAAATGCAAATTAAAACCACACTGAGATTCCATCTCACTCCAGAAAGAATGGCCAGGATATAAAAACAAACAAACAAACAAACAGACACACACAAACAAACAAAAAAACTACCCATAACAAATGCTGGAGAGGCTTGGAGGGAAAAAGGAACTCTTCTGCACTGTTGGTGGGAGTGTAGACTGGTGCAACCACTGTGGATATCAGTCTGGAGATTCATCAAAAAGCTGGGATTGGAAGTCCCATTTGACCTAGCTATTCCACTTCTAGGCATATTCCCAGAAGAACTGAAAACATTATACCACAGTGATACATGTACACCCATGTTTATAGCAGCACAATTTGTAATAGTCACATCTTGGAAACAACCTAAGTGCCCATCAATTGAGGAATGGATAAAAAAGTTATGGTATTTTTATACAATGGAGTACTACTCAGCTATAAAGAATAATCACATTGAGATATTTATAAATAAATGGATGCAACTTGAGGGCATACTCATAAGTGAAATAAATCAAACTCACATGTATAAATGCCATATTGTCTCCCTAGTGTAAGAAATGAGACGAGTACATAAGATTTAATGGTAATCATTGTTCCCCATTATATTGCTTTGAGGTCTTACAATGTTTTCATTCATTGGTTGGAACGGTTTTATTCTGTTTTGTTTGATTTTATTATGTGTGATGGTATGAACAGCCACTTTGAAGAAAACAAGACATTGTGGCAGCCATTGCTGATTTAATATCATCTTGCTTTGAAGTCGTACCATGCTTTGTTCTTCTACTTCCATTAGTTCTATCATGTTGTGTCTTATTGGATTTTATTATGTGTGATAGTATCAACAAATTTTTTATGGAAAACTAGATATTATAGAAGCCATTGTTCCTTTTCTGTTATTTGGTTTTGAATGTCCTGTAATACTTTCATTCTTGTGAATGGTTTTATACCCCACATTTTGTTATGTTTGATATTGTGTGTGAAGCCATGCTCAACTATTACAAAGAAAGAAACATTATGGTAGCTGCTGTTAGTGTCCGGTTGTCTTGTTGTGAAGTGCCATGTTGTTTACATTGTTCTGTTCTGACTTTCTTTGTTCAGGCCTCTTTTGTTTTATTCTCTTTAAAATAAAAAAAGAATCAAAAGTCTAATTTTCACTTTCTTTCGCAGGCCTCTATAAAACCAAAGTGTGGGCGAATGATCAGCTTCTCATCTGGAGGGGAGAACCCGCATGGGGTGAAGGCAGTCACCAAAGGCCAGCGGTGTGCTGTCGCTCTGTGGTTTACCTTGGACCCACTCTACAGAGAGCTGGTGAGTCTCTGACTTGTCAGTGGAGCCGGTTAGACCTTCCCATGAACTAATCTTTCAGAAAAAGCCTTTGCTTGTCCTGTGTCCTTGCAGGGCCCTAAGTGATCAGGATAAAATTTGGGGGGTTTTGTTTGTTTGTTTGTTTGTTTTAGGATAAAATTTTGACAGAGTCCCTTCTGGTACTGTTTTCTAATCAAGAGCAACATTTGCTGATAGATGCTGACTTAGCAATTACACAGGGAGCTTTTATCATGGGGATCTGAGGGAAACAGTAGGGGCTGTGAAGCAGTTTTGTTTTTTTTATCTGAGTTGAAACAAGTGAAGGTGTTTGCAGAAATAGATCCATCGGTAATATGTTGCAACTGATAATCAATACTGAGCTTAATGACAAAGTATAGCATCAGAAGACAGAAAAGATGTTTTGCTGGTCTCCAGAAGTCTGTGCAATGTACCATTTTCTTGAAAAACCATTAAAAAGTTCATTGAACAGTTTATGAGCCATGCAGCAGAGGGTAAAGGAATCTGAAAGTTTATGATTGCTACTCTTATTAAAGAAAAAATTAAAAAAAGATTGTATTGCAAATAACCAAGGATACCCAGGCTGGATAAGATGATATGACCTGGTCCTTCAGGATGACTTTTCGCCAATGAGGAGAAGCATGAATTAACACCAATAACAAGAAACGCCTGGGGGAACATGTGTGTTCCTTATTGTCTTTCATTTTGACACCCTACTTGGTAAAATTGTCTTCCTTTGAAGTACCCGCAGGTGGCTTCATTCCAGGGGCAGCCCACCACTTAGTCTTGACACTAACACTGCAACCACAGTCTCCCACGGTGTCACTTCAGCGTCTTCTCCAGCTCCCAAGGATTGATGAAGCCATAAATTCCTATTCCTAGAAGTGACATCCTATGTGAATTTCCTCATTAGGTCCCCAAATCGAATCCCGTTTCATCGGAAGCTGTTTGAAGATGGCCCACTGTTCTCATATCCTTCCCAACATCAAAGCTAAGTTGCAGAGACTGTTTTCCTCACGTACTGTAAACATTCTTCCATACGTTGTAGGAAAGTTTGTAGGACATTCACTGTGCTCCTGGGGGCCTGAACAGAGCCTGCTCTGACCACAAGGGCCATGGACAGATCAACAAGGAGACAGGAAATGCAGACAGCAGGATGTGCTTTGCAAGCAAAGTGACAGAGGGAACAGAGTATAAAGTCTCCCCCAAATTCAAGTATCTCTTTCACCTGTAGATCTTTGTTTCCGTGTGTGTTTTGACCTCCAAAGTGGTCCTCCTGTACTAAGGTACCAAGGTAAATGAGTGGACTCTAAAGATAACAAACGGTTGAAAACAGGCTCACTACTTAAACTTAATTCAGCAGGGTATTTCATTTGTCTGTATTCAAATTCTCTCTTCCAGCGTATTTTTCTACCAAAATCAATTAAAACAAAATTCTCTGCTTCCTAGTCAGGAAAAGTGCCTTGAAGCTTCTCTTCCAGTCCTCAGGCAGTAGCGACATCTAGTGGTCACATGGGAAAATGACAAGAGCCTCTTCAGCCGCAGAGAGAAAATGTAGCCTATGCTATACAATTCGCAGGAATCACCTGGGGGATCTTTACAAATTACCATCATCTGGCTTCTTTCCTCACAGATTCTGACTTAATTGATAGAAGATGTGATCTGGGTGGCAGGGCTTTTAAAGGCGTCCCAGGTGGATCAAATTTTAGGCGGTGTGCGGAGCCACCAGTTTAATTTAAATGTCTTCTCTCAAATTGAATCCCTTAGCACGGAAAGTTTGCCTGTGAGCAGGGCACTCAAGCATGCAGATGCCTCACGTCCACTGTGGGCACTCAGTTCTTAAGGAGTACTTAGCCTGCACAAACTCTCTGCGATGTAAGGGTAGTAAAAGTTCCATGTGTGTCAGAGGCAGTTCCTGAATTTCATTCCCTTTGCGAGAGACGTGATTCTAGTAGTTTCTATGGATGTCAAGTGTTAAAGTTCTGCATCTATGTCAACTTGCCAGTCATAGAGATTTTTGTTTCTGTGTTCATAAAGTAGTATTTGGGCATTTAATAATGTAACGAATGTTTTTCCTGGCATTTATTACATTTGCTCTCTTTAGTTTCTTTTATTTGAATATCATTTGCAGCTGTAAGCATCTGCATGAAAGAAGCTTTGTTTGCAAGTGATAAAATGGCTATTTTTATAACTTACTGTGCCGAGTAGTGTGTTAAAGATCACACAGGAGGATGCAAACTAGAGGAGACAAAGAGCTTGAAGTCAAATCAGAGAAGAGAAGCTAGAGAAATTACAGCATA
Organism: Dolichotis patagonum; assembly: GCA_004027295.1. Classification (NCBI taxonomy): domain Eukaryota; kingdom Metazoa; phylum Chordata; class Mammalia; order Rodentia; family Caviidae; genus Dolichotis; species Dolichotis patagonum. Next base: position 11,029 of record PVJX010043876.1, read on the forward strand.
GGACAAGTCTGCTAAGAGTTATTAGCAGGAAGACAATGATACATGTTGATCTGTGGAGAAGCAATCAGGAAAGGTTTTGTTAAGCATCATTTGAACAAAGCTTTACAGGATAGTAAGGTTTCTTTTTGTTTTTAGTGTGCATTAATAAGAGTAACAATGTTCATTGGGGGAAGTGGTATATTCATACCTTGATTACCTTCAGTCATTTTTACCTCATTCTTCTTTTCCGGGGCCCTCGCTGCTTCTCTTCCCCATTTCTAAGAATCTGCCTTCCTGTTTTCTCTCATCTGTCCTTTATTTTATTCATTCATTTACTCGTATTTTGGGTTTCCTATATAAGAGAAAAATGTGATATATAACTTTCTGAGTTGGATTATTTTGCTCAATATAGTGTTTCCCAGTTCCCTCAGTTTTCCTGTAGATAACATGGTCTCAGTCTTCTTTTTGGCTGAATAAGACTCCTGTAGATGTGCTACATTTTCCTTATGAATTCATTTATTCCTGGGAATCTAGGCTGGTTCCAATTTAGTTACTGTGGATTGCATTGCTATAAACATGAGTATGCATTTTATACTATAGTTTGCTGTCTTTAATCCATTCAGAAATGTACTTACAAGTGATATTGGTATTTCTATTTTTAGATTTTTAAGGAAACTCAATACTGCTTTCTATAACCATTGCATTGGTTTACAATTCCACCAGTAATATAGGAGACTTCCTTTTTCACCCATTCTCACTGGTTTTCACTTTTTTTTTTTTTACACTTGGCAATAACCATTGTGGCTGGGGTGAGATGAAATCTCAGTGTGGTTTTGATTTGTATTTTTCTAATGGCTAAATATATTGAATACTTTTTTATACTTACTGGGCATTTCTACTTCTTGGATGTGTGTCTTCAGTAAATTTGCCCATTTTTTGTTTGAGTGACTCAGGAGAATTATTTTTGTTGCGGTTCTTTATATATTTTAGGTATTGATTGATCCTCCATCAGAAGAGCAGCTCGCAAAGAATTTTTCCCATTGTGTAGGTTGTACCTTCACTCTGTTGTTTCCATGGTTGTGAAGAAGCTTTTAAATTTGATATAATCCAATATCTTGATATTATTTCCTGTGGTATTAGACTCCTGTTCAGGAAATCATTACCTGTGTCTCTGCCTTCAGGTGTTTCCCATATGTTATCTTCCAGCAGTATCAACGTTTCTGGTTTTATTTCTGTGTTTGATACATTTTTGTTTGATTTTCCTACACAGAGATATGCATCCAGTTTCAATTTTCCGTATGTGGCTGCCTAGCTTTCCCAGCACTATTTATTTAAGAGTCTGTCTTTTCTCCAGTGTATTATGTTTCTGCCCTTTGTCAAAAATCAGAGAGCTATAGATGCACAAGGTTGATTTTATATCTTCTGTTCTAATCATTGGACTACTGTGTGTGTGTGTGTGTGTGTGTGAATGTCACATTGTTTTTATTACTGTGGCTTTGGAGTATCATCTGACTCTGGCATTGTCAGCCTCAGCATTGCTCATTTTCCTCAAGCTGGGTTTGGCTATTTTTTTCTGATTTCCTATGAATTTTAGGTTATTCTCTAACTCTATGAAGAGTATTTTTGTGGAATAGGAAATGCACCAAATAGGTAGACCATTTCTCCTAACCTGGCCATTTGAACAATATTAGTTTTTCCAATCCACAAATAAGTGAAGACGTTCCATTTTCTAAGGTCATCATTGTGTTCTGTCATTTTCACTTTAGAGGTCTTTCCCCTCTTCAATTAGATTAATTCCTAGGTATTTAATTTTTTGAATCTATTATGAATGGAATTGTTTTCATTATCTCTTTTTCAGTGAGCTCATTACTGATCTGCATCAAAGCTACTAATTTTTTGTGTGTTGATTTTGTATGCTGCTAGTGTACTGAATTTGTTTATCACATCTAAAAGTTTTCTGTCAGTTTTTTGAGATCTTCGATAATAAGGAATTGTGTGTCATCTACAAATGGGAATAGGTTAGCTTCTTTTTCTATTCATTTCTCTTTTATTTTTCTCCTGCCTGACTACTCTAGTTGAAGTTTCAAGCAATTTATTGAACAAGAATACTGAGTATAGATACCCTTTCCTCATTCCTTATTTTAGAGGAAATGCTTTGTTTTTCTCCATTCGGTATGATGTTGGCTGTTTGTTAAATGTGCTCTTCTATCAGTTTGATATGAGAGCCCTCTCTACTTATTTTCATCACAGTTTTTATCACGAAGAGGCTTTTTCTGTATCTATTGAGATAATTACATGATTTTTATTCTTTATTTCATTTATGTAGTCTATTATATTTATTGATTTATGTATATTGAACCATCCATCCTTGTACTTCTGGGGTGAAACTAGTTTGGTCCTGGTGAGTGATCCTTTTTTTTTTTTTTTTTTTTTTAAAAGAGAATAAAA